>VZTE01003617.1:401091-414183 GCA_013397775.1 Eulacestoma nigropectus
CTCCAGATGTTAGCGGGGCTCTATTTCAAGCCGTTCGCACATGGTAAAACACGTGCCAAAAAGTTGACACAATGTAACAACAACAACGGGGCGGGGGGGGGAAGGCAAAGCATGCTGCAAAAAAGGTGTCTGGGACCTTAAATATTGTAGAGCATCACTGACCCCCACTGGGCTGGCACACTCACTGCACATCATCCAGCCTGGGGACTGGTACCTCATCGACGTGTGGGGCTCAGGGACACGCTTGCCTGCGATGGGGCGCATCTTGCATTCGCTCCTGTACAATTGGGGTAGGCCCACCCGAGCCTGTCTGTTTTCTTTATGTCCATCGTGAACAGAGTGAAAAGGCATTGGTTTGGCTTGCTGCGAGGGGCATTGTGGTTGGATGGTGGAAAGGCTCACTAGTGGTATCGTTAGCTACTCGCTGAGATTTTTTTGTCCGAGTGGTTGGTGAAATCTCTGTTGCTGGAGGTTTTTAGGAGCAGGTTAAACAAGTATCTGTCAAGAATACTGTAGAGAGTTGATGCTGCCTTTGAAGCAGTAAGATAGTTTCCATGTCTTCTCAAGATCCTGTTCAACCTGAATTTTTACAGTTTTGTGGGAAAATCAGGGGTGATCCTCTCTGTGTTGTGGCAGTGATGCACTGTGGCTGCAATAATTTGGGGAGGTATGTCTAATTGTAATCTGCTTTATAACAGAAACAAGCTGAATTTTCTCTTGTGTCCCAGGATGTTGAAGAGAGGGTGGTGTAGATGTGTAAAAGATCACCACCACACAGATGCTGAAGGAAGCAGAGACCTTTCTTTCTCTATCGTTAAACAGAGGACAGTAGTAGAGCCACAGAACTCTGTGTGCTCAGTTGCTATGTGGCTCAGCCAGGCTGCCAGAGAGTGATGCCATGGTCCGCACAAGGAGCTCATTCCTCCTCCTGGGGAGGAGATTTCAGCAAGACTGGTGTTGGGAGCTCCCTCTGAAACTGACTTTTTGTGCCACAAGCCCTTCTCACCATCAAACATGTTCAGAGATGGCCTTGTGGTTAAAGAAACCAGACTGTGATTGAGAAGATATGGTTTCAATTCCTGGCTCCATCATAAACTTGTGTAACTCTTGGAGAGTTATTTAACCTGTGTGGGTCTCAAGCTCCCTGCCTGCATGTTGGGTGTCCTAACAGTCCTCTACCTTCCCCGGGGTGTTGGAAAGGTTCTCTGTGAAGGGCAGAGGTCAGCTGGGACAGTAATCTTGTGATGAGCAGCATGAAGAAATGTTTGAAAAGGTAAAGTGTTGGCAGAGTGAGCCTGCACAGTTGCAGTGCCTTTGCTCTGTGGTGTGGAATGGGACCTCCGGGGCATACTGAGAATGTGTTAGGTTTTTACAGCCAAGCAAAGCGAGAATATGAAGTTGTGTTGTGGTTGGAGGAAAGGGATGCGAACAACACGAGAGTGCAGCTACTGCACAGTGCTGTACAGTACAAATGACAAGTAGGTCACTGCAGGGACCTGTACATCTGGAGTACAAGTGCAACACAGTTAAAGCAGAATAACCAGGACACGGTAATTAAATCACGGCCTTGGATTTAATTTATGAAGTGTTTCAGGCACACATTGCAGCATGAAGCTGTGTTTACTGTGAAAGATTGTGTTTTCTGACGTCTGCTGAAGAAGAGGGAATTAAGATTGATCTGTCTCTTGTCCAAAGGCTGTGTAAGACAACTGATGCATACAGCCTGCTACTGTCAAATGGTGATACTTCAAGCTTGGATCCTGGCACAATAAACCATTGCCAAGGGCTTCCCACTCAGTGAAAAGTCTTGAGTTCAAAAGCAAGGAAAGGGTAGGTAGGGAAGGCAAGGGTAAGATGAACTAAATTATACTGTTTTCTACAAAATGTACAAAATGCCTTTGGGTTTCCCTTTGTACCATTATTTCAGTGCCCTGAGTGCCAAAATGTCAGAATTACTCTGGGACAAATATGATCAACACATCGTTGTGTAATCAGTTAGACACATACCTCCCATGCACTGTAGGAAGGGAATAAACCCTCCCTTGTGAATCAGAGATCCCTCTTTTATTCCCTTTGGATGAATCGAAGGACTCAGGATCTGTTGGGTGCTTTTGAGTTGCAGAAGCTATAACATTGAGACTTAACTTGATTAGGGTGTACTAAGTTACAGTCTGGTGTTACACTGTTATCCTAATAATCAATTTGTGCTCTTGTATCCCTTTAAAATGGAGTAATTGTGCCTGTCTGACATAGGTGTCCTGAGGAATCCCACGTGCTTGGGAAATGCTTGAAAACCCTTGGATAAAAGTCACTAGGAAAGAGGAGGGAGAGAGGGGAAAGTCTTGTTACATTGTTGACTTATGGTCAACGTTGTCCTCGAAATGCTGTTTTGTCATCAATATTTCTTCATTAGGAATAATGATTTTTCCACATTTACTGCCAGCTGATTCAAAGCCATCCAAAAGCAGAATGTGTCATGAATCTCTAAAATGCATTCGCTGGCGAACTCTAAACAGAGATGATTAGAAAAATAATGTAGCGGAAATACTGGGTGTCTTGAGGCTGCCAGGGGAACTTTCAGTGAGATATTTTGTTCAATGTATTTATGTATTTTGAAAATGTTCTTGGTACGGTTTTGAAAAGGCAGCATGCTGTATTTTTTTAGTTCTTTCTTGCATTGTGTATCGGGGCTGCAGTGAGAACTGGGGAATACACTTAGCTGATCAAGGGAAATTGTGTAATTGATAGGCACCGAGGATATGACCTTGTGGTGTATTCCCACTGTACAGTTAGGTGGGAAACAGTTTTTTCCATCATGCAGAGCTTTTTGAGATTTCAACACTTTTTCCCCACATTTCAGCCAATGCAGAACCTCCCTACTTTGATGCTTTTATCAGAAAATTGTTCCCTATCTCTTCTCTACGTAGAATGCATGCTTTGAATTCATGAATTTAAGCCTTTTGTGGAGAGGTTTGCACATTTTCTCTCTATTTCTCTGCTCTTGGCATCTGTAGTTACTGCCTGAATTGTCTGTGTTAGGCACTGTACATCACATTGGTGCTGCCAATGCCTTAGTGTCTAAGTAGGTATGACAGAAAAATAATGCTGTAGCCTAGAAAAGGCTACCTAAGTCCCTGGATGTGCAAACAGAAGCATCTCAAGCCAGCTGCGTGGAGTTACATTGCCTTTGTCTTTGACTCCAGTGTGATTGCTATGAGAATATTATGCCATAAGCATTAGTATGACATGTACCTATTCCATCACCCATCTTCAGTGGTGGATATTTGTCCCATTGGCTCACGTTCCTAATCTGATGTTTAAAAGTGATGCATGTCCCAGATAAAGTTGGACACCCTGTGCCTAATTCCTCATCTCTAGGTCGTGTCCAATTTCTGGCCAAATCTTAAGAATCTTGCTGAGTAACAGCTCAGATTATGGCCTTTCCTATTCATCTTCACAGTTAAAACCTGCATCCAAGCTCCAGTGACCTTGAATCTCTGCAACATCCTTTTCAAAAAATGCAATTTCTCTCTATTCATGCTCAACTAGCTGCAGAAATAACTCTATGGCTTGTAACTTAGGCCAGATCATTCCTGCCTCTTAGGTCATAGAGTCATAGAATATTCTGAATTGGAAAGGCCCACAAGGATCATCAAATCCAACTCCTAAACATCTCTCCTCTGGTTTCATTTCTGCCTCATATCAAACAGAAGCTTCATGTCTTTACCTGCATGACCTGTAATGACCTATTCCCACCCTTCTTCATCTGGTATTCTCTAGTGACATACCAACTCATCCTTCCCATCTGAAGGCGTCTATGTTCAATCTTCAAGCACTTACATTCTCTTTTGTGTTCTCTTTGTCCTTTCCTCAGAAGCATTCCATTAAACTTCCTTTAAACTCCCTCCGGGTCCTCTTTCAAATTCTTCTTTAACCTTTTCCTTTGCTGTGCTGTCTACAGACTCCTTGTCAACAGTAAAACGTGCAGAGTGCTGAGACCACAGCTTCCCTTGCTGTTTTGTCTGATTGTTTTCTTCTATTTCCTATCACTGCCCCGTTGTTATTGCTTGTATTAGGTTGTAAACTCCTGCGGTTGGGCCTTTCTTTGAATTCTGTGTTTTTCCAATACTCAGCAGAATGGATCTGTTCCATAATCTGAGCAGCCAGGATCTGTGGTGGTATAGGCAAAAACCATGTAATAATAGCAATGAGATAACAAAAAGTTAGAACGTGGCATCATGTGCAATATGAGCTCCTCTTCTCCCTTCCCCCTCTTCCTTCAGATTCACAATATTTCAAATTTTTTACACAACAGAAGACAGTAAGTGACGAGGTTTCAGAAAAGAGTATAGTAGCTGATGTATCCTTTCAGCTGCTGAAGTGTTTCCGTGTGATTCACTCACTAATGATGGCATTTTCAGCAGAGAAGCCTCTGTGGGCACTTCTCTATGTCCCCCCAAGGTAAGACCAACATGTGGCAGCTGGGCTGGGCTGAAGGAAGGTCATGGCACGGCCAAGGTTATGAACCTCTTTCATGCAAAAATAGAGGACTCCGGTCTCCCAGGCTTGCTGCCAACATATCGCCTTCTAGTTTTACTGAAATGATCTTGAAAAAGGATCTAAAAAGGGCTGAAGGGGCAAAAGAAGAATGTTGAAATGACATAGTTTCATCTTCATGCAGTTTAGTGCTAATTTTGTCCTTTGTCTTTAAGCTGCCTTTTAAATGCTGTTTGTCTCTGTGGGAAGCAAATGGGTCACGTTGTTCTGTGTTTCTACTGTAATACGCTGCCTGCTATTTTTTGCTTAGATTATTTGTGTAATCTTTTTTGTGCAATCTGTTTGTTCTTGAGTCTTGCAAACTTTGCCTTTGCTACTTCTTTCCCAATAAGCAATGCAACTTGTTCTGTGTTCACTCATGGGTTTTCTGCACACAGCGGACTGGGTTATTTGAGCCAGTGTGAAAATATTAAAATGGGGAACATATGTGGGCACTTAATTGTGGTGAGCCCAACCACAAATACCTTCGCCGTTGGTAACTGGCACACAGGAAAAGCAGACCTTTGTTTTGTTTTTATCAGACGTAATGATAGATACATTGTTTTTAGTGGGGTTTTTCTGGTTTTCTGAGGAAATGAGGCTTGTGCAATCGCGCTGCCTGTGTGCATGTGCTTGTCAGTTCCTCCCTCACCAACACTTGAAACTAATAGCCATTTTCAACTACATTTGAGCGCGTTGCAGGAATTGGGAGAAGAGACAGGCTTTTGCAGAAGTCTTGTGAGTTCCCAGATTGCACTGAGGTCTGCAGAAGGTGCAGTCTCCAGTGGTCACATCACTGCAAACCAGATCAGTTGTGTGTTTGCCCACATGCCTTTAGGTGGATCCAGCCACCCGACTGTAAGGTCCCAAATTTGAATATTTTGGCTTATTTGCTTTTACCTTTTAGGTGAGTGAATCAGTTGCTAGGCACAGAGCTTGTGTTTTGATTCTTACTGGAGTGGCCATGTCTCATGAAAAACATGGTTTGCTCAAGGCCACAGTGTTATAATTTGCATATAAGCTTATAAAAAAAAGAAACTTTCTTTAAGCTTTCCTGTGTGAGAGTTTATAGGAGTATTTCTGTGCGTGTACTTAATAGCAGAAACTGGACTTCTCATAAATGTAGACAGGTTAAGTCTGTCACTGCCTCAATGGGAATCTTCTGTGGAAAAACCCAGGAAGAGGAAGGAAAGCCTCAGAAAACCAACTTAAAGGGGAGGAGAAGCTGGCCAAGACTTGTGCTGTGCTACTCTTTGGTTTGTATCTGGCCACCAGCAGCGTAGTTGGGGAATACCTCAGAGCTGTGGAGGAATGTAGCCTCAGGGCACCTTTGGGAGGCAGAGAAGATGTCTTAACGCCCTTTGCTCGAAGAAGGGACAGAGGTACAAAGGCACTGAATGACTTGTCAGAGATTATTTGAGTTAGGAAACAGACCCAGGTCTCCTGGCACAAGTACAGCCAGCAGTATGGTGTCCATGTAGACAGCTCCTTCAGCAAATGGAGAGATGCCTTGGTCGAAGAGGAAGGTAAATGCTGAAACACACAAGAGCTGGCTAAATTATGAACATGAGAAGAGGAGGAGGGGAAGAAAAGATTCCCGCATCTTCTGCTCAGATGTTAACAAAGAAAGCTGAGAAGTGTTTGCATAGACACTACATTATTCCATGTCCAAATGCCTCATAAAAATAATACCGGATGATCACAGAATGGCACACTAGGGAAAATAAATTCTTCAGCGGAATATTCCCTCTGGAAAAACACTGTGTAAAGTAATACACTAATGGCTTTCAATTTCATGTTTTATATATAGAGATATTAACTGCTCCCCAGACGTCTCTTCATATTACAGCCCAGCTACACGAGATGTTTGGAGAAGGCCCTGGAGCAGCTCTGTGCTGTCCACACGCAGGGCTGAGCAGGGCTCTCCTGTGGTACACAGGAGGTGTCTTCTGCCTTCCCAGTGCAGTGCTTGCTCCTGTGGTTCCCTCCAGTGGTTTGGGTTTTTTTCTTCTTAGCCCTCATATTTTTTTCCATTCTTTCCCTGTGCTCTGTAGCCTCACCACCATGCTGGGAAACCTGAATTCCTTTTCTGCTCATAAAAAAGGAGTCCTCTCTAGAAGTGTTACAGTGGAGTGATTAAAGCACATCAGTGACAATCAAAACCCTAATAACAAATGTTAAGGAAAATTAAATTCAAATACAGCATTATTAATTCCATTTGGGGGATTTCCAGACTTGTCTGGATCCGTCTGGTGACTTCTCCCTCCACGTTGCTCAGGCTGGGAGCTGTTTGAGTCAGGAACTGTCTGTCCTGTATAAAGCCAACTACAGTTATGCCATTGTAGCAAATCGTAATGATCTGGGTTGTTTTCCAAGCTTTCCTAATATATCTCAAATGTGTATATATATCATCCTGCCACATCCTGAGGGATCCAAAAGTAGCTTACATGCTTTGTTCCCTGAATGTAGCTTGTTGGAGTCTGGGACAGGCAGGAAAGAAGTCATGAGTGTGGGGACATTGACAGTGCACAGTGAAGGGCAGCAGTCCTGCTCTTGGGATGACAAGACATGTCTAAGTCCTTGTAGGAAGTTGTGCATAAAAAGGCCAATAAACCAGGCCATGGTATGAGAGAACATTGTATTATTGCTGGATTATGTGATTGTTATCAAATACATGTTACTTCTATATGCCTTTATAAATAATTTTATATTGAACTCAGTCTGTCTTCCTGCTTGTACCTCAGCTCTTGTTTCCCTTCCTACCCTCACTGACCACACCACTCTACCCATAAAGCCTTCAAGAAGTGCAGGGCCCAAAGGCTGCGGTCACCACAGTTATTCTTAAACTGGAGAGTACCATTTTGAGTGGGGCAATGCCCCAGATCAGAGTTGCTCTATCACGTTTGGTGAGGTTCTCCTGTATAGGGTGCCTGATGTCCTTAATGCCTTCCATTTTCAACATTGATTGTTGTGTAAGGACATCAGACCTCCATGGGCTATCTCCATTTTCTAGAACTCAAATATCAGAGAAAAATGGCAAAGATGTGCCTTCCACCCACCTATTCCATCATCTCTTCACCACAGTCTTCCCTAGGGAAATGTTTTTCCCATGATCTAAGAAAATCTTGTCTTCACTTTAAATCTGTCTGCCACATAACATCTTTAGCAACAATCTGAGCAAGGCAGCAAGCCTTTTGTACAGATGTGTGTCTGCAGACTTTTTGTTATGCATTTATATGTGACATTAAGGACCTTTTTCAGAAACAGACAGAGCTCTTAAGGCTTGTCTGTACTTAGAGTCTTTACCAGCAGTTTCTGATACACCTGTCTTGAAGGATGGTAAGAATAAAGTATCCACACATCAGTTTCTTTAGGAATAGTTTCTGGGCTTTAAATAGACACACTATCTTAATCTGTATTAATCTTTGAACAGAAAAAAAAGTAATTGGCTCCATTGAGAGAATTGGTTTAAGCTGTACAAGCAAAAACTTCTCTTTAAATTGTGCTGCCACCAGGCAGCTTTACGAGGCCTCCTACCACAAAATCCTTTCATGTGGAAGCAAGGCTTAAGGCACAGGTTTATCCCATCTAACTGAGGAGCTGAGGATGACTATATAGCTGGGTTAGATGATAGCTGAGTGGTTTGTATCTGGAGCTCAGGATCCTTACGATGATTGCTGGCTTGCAGCAGCACAGCTGACATGAGTGCTGTCCTGGGAGCCAGTTTCAGTCCTTTCTAGATCTTTTCATGTGGACCAGCACCAGAGTGCCTTCCAGTGGCACTGGATCTTTGCCAGCAATAGCACAAATTGTTTTTCTGTGGACTGAGCTGATGTGTCCCCTCACCTGCTCTGGAGCCATGGGCAAGTGGAGGGACCTCCTCTGCAGCTGAAATGAGGGGCTTGCTTTGACTCCTGTCCTTTCCCTCTGCTGACAGGACGCTGTGCTCGCTGCGGGGAGAACGTTGTTGGAGAAGGCACCGGTTGCACAGCCATGGACCAAGTCTTCCATGTGGAGTGTTTCACCTGCAGAATGTGCAACAACAAGCTGAGGGGACAGCCTTTCTATGCCGTGGAGAAGAAAGCCTATTGTGAACCCTGCTACATTGTGAGTACCCGTTCTCTTTGTGCCCTGATTTTAATGCACAGACATTGGAAACATTTATTTCTTTCATTGCTGTGGAGTTGCCTTACAGTTAAAATCTATGGCAGTACCGTGAGCACCAGGTTTTTTCATGGTCTTCAGAAGAACTCTGGTCTTTTGAGCGTACGGGGTGAATTCCATTTCCTAGTCTGACCTGCCTCTGAAATGAAGTGGACACAGCAGGAGAAAGAGCTGGGTTTTGTGATTGATTCATCTCTGTAAGAAGCAGACTGTGCAGTCATTTTCTAGCAGTAGTGTGCTTCTCAGCTTTCTGCGTTGAGAAATCTGATACCAAAATGGTTACAAACTGTGGTGCCTACTAAGATTAAGGAGGTGGGATGCAAGAAAGCATTGAAACTTCTAAAATCAAGACTTTTGCTTTGCTTGATGGAAGACTTTCTACTAAACTAAGGGTCTTTGGATTAGATACCTTTTGAAGTTTACATTACCCTAAAATTTTGTGCCTCCAACGAAGTCTTAAGGCAGACAATTAACAGTTGCTCTGAGGAGCTGCACGTTTTAAGAGGCTCTCATAACAGTAGCTGGAACCAGTTGCACAGGTGCAAATTAAAGAAACACCCTGTCATATGCCTGAGGCCTTACCTTGGTCTGACCTTAGCATCCAGTATATTAGGATTATCCTTGTAACTTAGAGTAAGAAAAGCACTTGAACATTCTTAATGCATTAACGGATATTTGTCTAAACCTCCAGTTTTGAGTTCTTACAAACGCTGGACCTGGGACCCTTCCAGAGTCGGATTTACACTTCCAAAAGTAAAAATTGATGTTTTTCTTGACATTTCTAGAATTCCAGTGATAATTAGAGCAATAATACTATAATATTTCTGAAATGCCACCGGTATCTCATTGTTCTTTTTATTTCTACAAAGCCTTCACAGTGAGATTATTACTGAAATATTGAATATAAAAAGGGAGGATTCTGTCTTATTTACAATGGCAGTGATAGATGGGCCTTGTTAATTTGCTTTTAAAAGCTAAAAGGTCTTTTGGTGGAATATGTACCTTTTAAATAATTTCTATTTTTGTTTGCACTAAAATGATTGCGCCATATAAATTGAAGTTTCATTTTGTGGCAGGTTTAACCATGTGCAAAGCACTGAAGACTTTAGGAAGGTGCATTCATAATATAATTGGAGCAACTTTATGTAACTGGAATTAAACATTTAATTGACTTCGGGCTGGAATTGACTTCATCTGCTTGCAGATTGATACTTTTTTTTTTTTAAATCAAGCACGTGTTCTACACTACTCATCTGCTTTAGTTTGGGAAAACATCTGCATTAGCCACTGTAGTAATGGTTTAAGATTATTTAATCCCATTACTTATACACTTCATTAGCCTGAGTGAATTGTTGGCAAGGGTTCAGTAAACTTCCTACATTAGGAGATAAAAGGATAAAAAAGGAAAGGGAGAAGGATTCTGTTCCTCATTTTCTTTCAAATTTATCTTCTATCTATGTAAGGGATAAAGGAACGATAATTGCCTGGTTGCATCTGCGTTTGTATGTTCTGTGATATGCCTTTGCAGCTCTGAGTACAGAGGAAAGAGTAAACATTTAATAGCTTCCTTTTATATAACCAGAAGGGGCCTTTAAATGTTTATCCATGCAGTCCACAAAAACATGGTTATGGAGTTAACCCAAAACACGTCTGGATCCATCTGCTGCTGCACATGCAGGGGAAAGGATGGCAATGCTCACGGGGCTACATATGTGTAGCTGGACAGCTGGTACTGTGAGTGGAAAATGGGAAGCAGGAACCTGGCAGTCTGATGCAGTAAAGAAAAAAACAAAACCCCAAGCACACATTAAACTCTTAAATGTGGAAGGAACAAGTGTTGGGAGCCTATGTCTCAGAGCCTCTCAGAAAGCTCAGGACTCTGCTGTGTTGAAAGCCAGATCTGCAAGGGATCTAGGCTTTTGCGGTGCTGCTGGCTTTAGGCCTGAGGAATCTGTGTCCTAGAGCATATGTCTCATTGATTTTTCAGAGGAATGAAGACTGCATTGGTTTCAGTCATTAGGCATTCAGGATAATGAATTTGCTTGGTTGCTGAGGCTTTGAGCTAGGCTTGCAAGTTGTTCTTGCAGCTGAATGAGACCCTTAAATTGATGAGGCACAGTCTGACTGCTTTTGTCTTTAGATGCCTTTAGATGTGTGGTGCAGTTATACTGAACTCTGAGAGTTAATGACCTGCTTAAAATCTAGCCTGTCTAGATTTAATAAGGATTCTGCTGAATTGTGGCCTCTGATTGTTTTCGTTTGGGTTTTTTTCTGTTTCTTTTTTTTGTTTGTTTGCTTGGTTGGTTTTGTGGTTGGTTGGTTTTGGGGGGTTTTTTGGTGTTTGATTTTTGTGGGTGGGTGGTTTTTTTTTCTGTTTCCCAAAGTCTCTATATCAGAAAATAGCTTGGATACTAGGAACCCTAGATCTGTAGAAAGTCAGTGGGACTGAAGTACCTTGACTCAGATTCCTCTGGACCTGAATTCCCATGGAAGGTGCAGCAGGTGTGACTGGCCCAAGACAGCTAATTCATGTCAGTGGCCACCTGAGAAAACAGGGTTCTCAGCTGGTGTAAGTGTGAGTAATTCAGTGAAACTTGTTTACTGGTGTACCTAATTCACACTGATTTCTAGCACACATCCCTATTTTCCCAAGTCAAAAACTCTTGACCTGTTATGCAAGCTGTAGAGGCTTCATTTATATAAAGAAAATAAACTAACGCTTGCCTAGTTGTGATATATAAATTCTTGAAGTCTTTGATTATCTTTTAATAATTCAGTGGTGTGACTTGTGGCCTTATGCACACAAAAACTATGCACAAAAACAAAAATAAATGTTTTTCAACAATTAGAATTGGCTAATATTCTCAGTTTGTTGTATGACTCTTCTTAGTTGTGGTGTAGTGAAGCCATAATTAAGATTACTGTCAAGAGCTGTATTTAATTACTGGTTAGTCAGTACCAAGCCTAAATAGCCTGCAGAAGGAGTTTTCTTTGTTGTTTTTGTTTCTGGTTTTATTTATCAGTGATCCAATTAAGATGAAATTCCCTAAAAGTCTGAATTAACATCTAAGGAAATTGATCACCTGTTTGAAAAGAAATATTTTTCTTAATGGGAATTTGAGTACCAGAGTTAATTTCTTTCACACAAAAATCCTCCCACCCAAAAGCCCATCAGTATCATTTCCTGTTACATTTTCTAAGTGCAGCGAGTTCTGTTGCCAGTGTGTTTGCTGGTTTTGCTCTGCATCCAAGGATTCTTTCATTATTGATGTTATTTCTAAAAGAGTACCAGTCTTCTCCATTAAGACACTTCTGCTGAACTAAAAGCAACTGTAAAAACTAAAGTGTTAATAGGAGACAGATGTTTCCCAGTCGTTCTGACAGTCAAGTTAACATCTGAAATACCATGATAGAGTTTCCAGTGTAAGCTGTGCACGTGATGAATGCCATGTCTGCACTATGTTATCAGTATATTTTTCCCCTCCCTTACAGGACAAATTACTGACAAAAGAAAATTTGGTTTGCTTCCTCTAAGTAGTTGAAGAGATTTTAACACTGGACTTAGAGCAGGGAAGAGGCTAAGAGTAATATCAGTGGAACTGTTGTTATAAAAGACTGAAGAGCAAGATGTTCAAGCAGTGCCAGCTGTCTGCTGTCCAAATATCGTGTTATCCTAAGGACTGAACACAAGGTTAACCAGACACACCAGTCCGGCAAGAGTGATGCTGCTGTTTTGTGAATGAGGTGTTCTTTGATGTCCAGATAACTTTCTCCAGGACGTGGAAATTTTCCTCCCTTCTTTATCCCCTCTCCTGGCAGTCTGGTGGTTGGCAGCTGGAGATGTGCACTCTGAGGTGAGGGCTGGGAGGGGCTGAGCTCCTGCAGTTAATGCAGAAAGCAGCAAGATTTTGTGGATGCTCCTGGCCTCTGAGGGTTTCTTCTGTTGTGTCCAAGTTAATGGGACCCACTTGAGGAGAGGACCGCGGTGGGACTGGGAAGGGTACAAGAAAGCAGAAATAGCCAGGGTCAGACAACAGAGAAGTGGTGGGCTGGAAGTGATGAATGATTGAAGGAAAAGAAAGAAACTCTCATGTCTGTCCAGCTAGAGCAGGGGAGATGGTGGTTGTACTCTGCATTGCCCTGTGGAGACCCAGGGATCGAGGTTTTCTGTTTCTGCTGAGCACTGTGAGATATTGAGGACCTGATCTTAAACCCATCCCTAAAGATCACTTGCAAGGGTTTTTTGCAGGTGAAGTTCTTTCCATAGTACTAAAGCTGTGGGAGTGCTTGAAGGAGGAATAATTATGCATGGAAGTCGTGCCCTGATTATTGCTGTTCCCCAGCTTTAAACTTGGGATCATAGTGCTCCATCTATTTTTTTTTCTCCCCCCC
>VZTE01003617.1:414193-427738 GCA_013397775.1 Eulacestoma nigropectus
TTTTCCCCCCCCCCCCCCGCCAGTTACTTGTTTTGTGAGCAGAAAAAAATATTTCTTAGAGGTTTTTTTTTTTTCTTCTTACAATCTTCTGATTTCCTGGCCTATCAGTGGCTGTAGTTCAATAGGAAAAGATAGTTCAGAACAGAACACAAGAGAAATGCTAATGTTTTAAGAAATGGTGCAACTAGAGCCACTGGTGCCATGGAGCATCCTGGGAAAGCTTAAATTTGCTAATCGTTCTGAAATGTCAGTGTTAACTCAATTTGCGTTCATTGAAATCTCTGGTGTGACTGCTATTGGCTTCAGTGTGACTGGTATTGTAAACCTCACTGTGTGTGCACATGAGTGTGGTTGGTTGAAAGCTGTGCAAGAGCAGCTTCCTGCAGCACATAGGGTTTAAAGTGTAAGGTTGTTCCCTGCAGTAAAACTACATCTATTTTTAAAAATAATTCTGCAATTTGTAAGCAGGGATTACAGCACTAATTTAGGAACTATGTAACAATTTAAATTGGACCAGAAAAGAGAAACTATAATTTAAAGATTTTTTTTTTTATGATACAAGTTTTCTTCTTTTTAAAGTAAAAAGCCCTTTATTCTTGTTTTTGTCAAGCAACGTATTGAATTTGAGAGTAATTTATGGAAAGTGCTGCCAGCATGGTATTGCAAGTGCTCCACAATTTGAATTTAAACTGCTCAATGCGATCATTAAGACTATTATGCCTGCTTTCCAAAGAGTTTGAATTCAAAATGACAACTGGAACAAAAATATAAAATAAACTAAAGAGAAGTCACGCACTCTTTGCGTGGTGGAATTTTTCTGCCCTCGAAATATTTCATTGAGATCAATGCTACTCTTCAGTCCTCTCCTAGAAAAAAGCTGGTGTTGCTAGTTTTAGTTCGGTGCTCCTGTGTGAGTCATCGGCAGCAGGGAGCTGAACCTGTGACCCGTGGATCGAAAAGCATTAAGGCTCAGCTCCCATAGCATAGAGATGGAGGTGGGCTGTGCCAGGCAGCAGCAGGCTCAGCCTGAGTATTTCTTACCCTCAACAGAAGTGGTCCCTGGGCATAGCAGCCACAAAACAGGTCCAGAGTTTTGGCTTGCTCACAGGCGTGTTTTATTCCTATTGATTATTGCATTGATAATTTTGCTAGTCTGTACCCAGTTGGTATTTCCTTGGGAAAAACGTCATGGCAAGGGAAATCTGTTATGTCAAGTAAACTGATCATTTGTAAAAGTGAAAAATTAGTAAATCCCTTAAGAGTGTAACAGCCCTTTCTATTGATACCACCCAGCAACAGCTGATATAAAAAACAGAGCTGGAAGGTGGAGGAGGAGTGGTGGCCATAGGCTCAACTCTACTACTTTGAGTGGTAAATGTTCTTGTGCAATCAGGGCATAGATAGAGGAGGATGGGATGTTGTTGCATAAGCTGCACCTGGAGCTTCCAGGAGTCCAAGTCTAGGAGGTACAAAAACTTGTGAGAGAATATGTTGATGAAGCAGCTTCTGTCAGAACTGGGACAGCTGAACTTAGCTGACCCTCTGGAAGACTGCATCTGTTTTTTTCAGTGGCCTACCAGCTGTTACAGAGGATGGGTCATGCCTCTTATTTTGTCACAAGGCGGGGGAAAAGGTTCCTTTGCAGGGGTGGGTAGGTGGGGGAGTCAGCAGAGGTCAGTAACATCCTTTCTAAACTGGAATTATAAAGAAAGGGGAGAAAGTGTACCATGAGATGATGAGGTAATGCTTTACAGAAACTCCTCTGTGGAGACTCAGAGGCTCATATTGAAGAAGACAGGGCCAATTCATCTTGCTGTCTAACAAGGACAGGACAAGAAGTCTGCAAACCAAGCCTGTAAGAGGGAAAATTCATAGTGTTCTTGGAAGACATGAGAGTGAGCCCTGCCAAGAATTGCACTGGGCTCACCTTGGTCATGGATTCCGAGACCAATATACCTTGGTGTAATTGACTTTCCAGAAAGCTGACTAGAGTGTTGCTTTAGAAGAAGACCAGCTATGGATTGTGGAGGTAAAGCAACTTGATGCTACCAATGAGAACAGTGTCACGAGTGGGATATTTTTGGAAAAGTACCATAGTGCTGGACAGTATTTTAATAGATACATCTCTGTTGGAAGATTGGGCATGAAGTACTGATTAACTATTCACTGATGTCTTGGTGGTGCAAAGTTTTGTTAGATATGGATCAGTTTTCATTCCTTTTCATGGCCCCTATTTAAAAATGTGTCCATGTTAGATGACTCCTCCTCCACACCTGGGCTTGCTTGAGACTTTTGTGATGGCTTGCTAGAATCCAGATCTTTCCTCCTGTGTGTGTGTTGGCAACCATAACAACATAAATTGTAGTCTTGTCTCTACCTTGTGTTTTTATGACTAGAGGCATTTTTCATATTTTGATTATATGAACTAAGCATTGATTTGACACGTACAATCTAGAAAAACTACACCATGGGAATTGGAGAGTTCTTAGTGACTGAAAAGATGATACTGTGAAGGAACAGCTGCTGCCATTCAGTGAATTTCTCACCTCACAGGGTGAATTCCACTGACCAACTGTATATTCTTTGGAAGAAAATAGTCTCCCTTTCTGCAAGACTAATGGGATTTTATGGCTCCTGGCTATAGATCCACTTATGGATCATACTACAGTAGAGGGGATGGCGAAGTCATTTAGCAATGGCTTTTAGCTGTGTGTTGAGCTTTCCCTGTAGAACATATCCCAAAGCTTACTGCCTTTGCAAGTTATCAGAAATGGCTTATAAGGAAAGAGTAACATCTTTGTAGTATCTTCCTCATTTGCAGTCAAGAATAGATGGATATTGGCAAGTTACATCCAGTGTTTACAGCATTCATCTTTTTTCTTTCAACTGTTCTTCACCACCTCCTCAGTGAACTACTTGCTGCTTTCACCCTTTTCTGCCCGAGCAGCATCTGGAGATCCCATTGTAATAAACTCTCATTGTGGTGTGTCAGTGAATCCAAGTCTCTGCCTCCAAAAACCTTCTTGGTAAACAGCAAGTCTGTGGAAAATGCAATGGCATTGCTTCCATATTGCAGATTGGAGATCTGACCCTAAGAAGTTTAAATGCAGTTTGTTTAGATCATGAATCTCCATTGCTGGAAGCCTTCAAGGACAGGTGGGACAAACATTCTTAAGAATAATTAAGATCTAGGCATGGGCAGAGCCAGGGGTATTTTCTAGCCTTGCTTGTTCCTGTTCTGAGCTTGAGTGACTTCAGGACCACGAACACATCCTGCACTGTACAGCTCAGGTCTTCCACATCCCAATTTTCTACGTGGTTGCAGTTCAGCCTGCAAAGATCTTCAGGTGAAGGAGTTAGCTTTCTTTTCTTCCCCTCTTGCAACCACTGCTATTAAGAGACTGGACATGAATATGAACAAACATCTGAAAGCTGAGTGAGGCCTCTTGGAAAACCCAGGAAGGTGGGAGGTACCATGACTGTGTTCCTTTCCATGTAGTCCTACTGCTTGCTTGTAACTCTGCATAGTTATTTGTCAATTCGAGCTGCTGAAGACAATTATTCAGGAAAGGCTGTGATTTATTTGAAATTGGGCCTGTAATTTAGATGTGTTTCCATCAGATCTGTGTATTATGGAGCTCTCTCCTTTGTAATGCAGTGATGTCAAAGCGCTGCAATGTCCAGACGTAAAAAAATAGGAACTCACTGAAGTAAACAAACCATTAAATACTGGTTATTTTTACCAGTGCTCCTGTGCAGAGCTGCTGGCAAAGCTGCACAGGTACTGCAGGACCTGTGGGTAACAGAGCCGAATCTGTCCTGGAATGGGTGTGTTTGGATTTAGCGGGTATGGTTTCCCCTGAGCGGCCTTTCAGAGAACAAAGTCTTGTCTTGCTCACTCTCGATTCCAGATGCTCTCTTCCTTCAGTCCAGACAGTGATTTGCAAGCCTGAGTGCCAGGGAGGCCAGCAGGCTCTTGTAGCATGCCACTTGAGCTGTCTCCTTGGTGAAGCCACACTCCAAGGAATTTGCTCTGGCAAAAGCTCAGTCCGTGAGTCGATCCTCCCTCTACTGTCTGCCTCTGCTCTTCACTCCAGGACATGATTTGCCTGCATGCAATGTTTGTTTGCAGTGGAGGAAACTGTTCAACTTGCCATCATGCACACAGAAACCCCAGTGGGCTTGGGAGATTTTTGGTTGGAAAACAATAAAATTATGCCAGTGTAGGGAAAGTGCAGCAAATGGGAATGGGGACAGGAGAAAAAGTTTATTGATTCTAAGAGTATGGAGAGTGTTTAGTACTCACATAGGGACAAAGCAGATTGTAAGACTGTTGTTTCATCTCATCTGTGTTGATTACAAAGCTGTGGGCCAAGTACAATATTGACAGAAGAGATAAATCATCCACTGGGGTATTTTGGGCAGAAGGAAAACCAGATTATAGCTCAACTCTGATGCTGTGGCATTTGCTGGGGACAAGAGATTACTGTGCACTGGTAGGTAGCAGCCTGCACAGGAGCAGAGAGGTTGATGTGGTCGGTGAGACCGGCGGTCCCGCGGTGTGTGCCCATCTCTGTGTGGGTTAGGCAGGGATGGCACCACGCACATGGGTGAGCATGGAACTGGTGGGGCATCTGGATTGCTTAAAATGAGTGATGAGATCTGCTCAGCGTTGTCCCTGCTTTTCCCTGGCTGCTGTTTCCTGACAAACATTTGACACAGAAGCACCGTGTAGGTTTTCCACACCAACCTGATGCTGTAGCTCTCAAAGCAGACTTACCACGCAGCTCTCCGAGGCAGTGCAGTAAGTACAGGCAGTTAGAAACTGGTGGCGGTTTTTATGCTACGTGTCCATGTTTCCAAAGGCTTTTGTTCTTGTTAAAAATGGAGCTTTATGGAGGGGGAAAGAAATAAACCAAGAATCTTTGTGACCTCTTTGGTCTGAGGTTATAAAGCACAGATTCGATAGTCTTTAGTCACTGTAGGAATGTGCTCCTGCAGATGCTGGCCACTGAGAAAAGTCTTTGTATTGTTTTGATTTTTATTTTCTTGCTGAAGTCAGTCTACTAATGTGTGATAGTTTAAGGCTGCAGCTCACTGTATTTGCGTCCTTGCTGTTTGACTCTTCAACACTGAGTGGCCTTCCAGATTTTCACGTCACTTAATGTTCTTTATGTAGGCGTTTTTTCAAACTGCTTCAAAGATTTAAAAGGTAATGCTTATTGTGCCCAAAACCTAAAAGTTGTACTGACCAAACCCAGATATTTTCCCTTGTTTGTGAAGGGAAATACAGCAAGAGGGGGAAAAATAACAGCATTGAAATGTAAATTAATTCTCAGATGTTATCAGGGATTAAGATTTTAAGTATGAATATTCCATTAGCTCCTGACAAGGTAGTTTTTTGTTTAAGGTCGTGTTTGAACCAATACACCATCTTGGCATTCCACCAACAAAGGTGTCTGTGTAAATGCAATCTGTGTTCAAGCCAGACAACACTTTAAAAAATTTATTTAGTATTTCCTACAGCAAGCCATCTGTGACTGGTCATATTTTGGGAAGCAAACGAACATCATAGCAACGTTCGCCAGTCTCTTTGAGTAACTTCTAGACTTTTTAAATTAACCGTGCTGCCAAATATTTATGTTCTGTTGTGAAAAGAAAAATATTTGTTTGACATCCGAGTCTCCCTGGCAGTTTGCAGTCAGTTGCTCCTCTGAGGAGCTGTGCTTTTCTCATGGGTGCTGCAGGGCCAAAGAAGGGTGTGAGCTTCCTTGAAGGTGCCTTTTGAGCTCCTCAGCAATGAATAGGGGCAGCTGCAGCACGATAGGGCTCTGTGGGGGCTGAGAGAGGTTGAGCCCTGGGTCTTCCCGTGGAGGGTGAGACAGGGGCTGGCTGGGGGCCAGGTTGTGGCCAGTGCTGACACTGGCAGGTCAGAGGGTGGTGGAATAGGCACAGGTGGCCATCACAGCATTCCTGCCAGCATGCAACAGGCTAAAGAGTTCCCAGAAAAGCCAAAGCGCTTTGCAGGATGTCTTCCAGTGCATCTGCCCCAGGCACTGCAGCCATCACCAAGGCAACCAAGTTGCCAGAATTTAGCAGCAGCAAAACAGAAGAAAAGATTAGCGATGGCCAAAATCGTGGCTTCTAAAGGCCCTGATGGAGCTGAGCCGTGCTCTAAATCATATCTAATATTTAGTCATAATTTTCATAGAAGTCTTATTTTTTATCCTGGTCCACAGATTTATGGCTGGCTTAAACTTGATCATTCTGAAGTAGTGAAATGCCTTTGTTCAAGGGCTCAGAATTCGGTGTTATCCTCTTACTACATGCAGGTACTAATAAACAAATAAAATGTCTGAAACTGTCCTGAAATCGTGAATTCCGTTTTGGAAAGGCTGAGATGTTCTGAAGAGTCCCTGGTGGCATAGCACCAATTTTTACTCAGTACTCATTTGAAATGGTCCATATAATTTGCCTGTACTTACCACCTTGGGACTGCTGCAACCAGCAGAAGCCCCAGTGAATCATCAGCCCATAACGTGTCCACATGTGTCTGTCACCTGTAGGATCAATGCCATACACAGAACGTGCATTTTCTTACATTCTGGAAAGAGGGCCTTGCAACACAGAGCAGGGAGAGAAAGCAGTCCTGATTTGCTCTATTACCTCTGACAGTTTTACTTGCACTGTTGCATGGCAATAAGATTAAAGTTTTATAGCAGTATCACCTCCATCCAGACAAAAAAAAATTAAAGCTCTCCTCTCTGGTACTTAGATTTCAAACTCTTTTATAGAGCCTCTGCATCTGTTAATAAAATCCTTAATTCATTTTGAACATTTTATTGTCACTTTGGATAAAAGTTTAATCAGATAGAATTATTGCCCTTCTAATATTCCCTTAACCTTTGCATTTTAGACTTAGACCATATCATTTAAATTTTAAAATCACTCTTTTATAGACTTGAATGCCCCCATCTCTTTTTTAGAGGGTACTTTTGCACAGGAATGCCGTAGTCTGTCTTGAGGTCATGTGAAAACTTAAAAGGCTCTAATGCGAGCACTGCTCACTTCCTGCTGAAATGTCTTGCATGCCCTATTAATTACTTTAATGGTGACATGCTGGTTTAAGGGAGTGCTTTATTAATGCCACTAAATCTTTTTTTTTATTGTTGTTTAAACACTTTTTCTTTCCGTTATGTAGATGTATTTAATCCTTTCTGTCTTTAAAATAAACGAGTGCATAATTCCACACAAGGTGTTTGACATTTCCATCTTTCCTTCTCAGGAGGGCGTAGGGAGGACTTTGCTGCCTTGGTTGTGTTGTCCACATCCCAACAGAGACATGCACATCTGTGCTGTCTGTCATCATGTTAGACTGTTGTGGTGGAAGTAATTTTTGAAATCTGATCTCTCTCTTTCCAGAAATAATATACAGTGAATTTGCTTTTGCTCTTCCAGGATGTTGAGATTGTAGAGGTCAGTTTGGATTTTTTGTTGAAAGTGCAACACTCGCAGTTCAAGAGAGGATTTGCTTATATTTGAGCCTTTTCCTAGTAAGGAGGACACATTGATTTGCTCTCCTCAGTCTGAACTAAGTAAAAGTACTCTAAGTCCATTTTAACTTTAAAGATGTAGAGCATTCACTATATTAGATTATTTATAGAGCAGCCCTTTTGCTGAGCTAGCTAGCTGGTAAAGCACTGGCATCCATGCCTGCAGCTGGATTTTAGTCTATCAGATTTTTATTTTGTTTAAGGTGAAATACTTTACAAAATAACTATTCTTGATTCATATTAGTTGCAGATTTTCTTGGTCTGGGGAAGGGAGGGAAGGTGTGAGAGAGAAAATAGCAGGACCTGGAGAAACTTTTTCAAAAGCACATAAATGACTGAGGAATTGGCTGCTTTTGGTTTGCTAACCTGCTCTTGACAATGAGACTTAAACTCTTGGTAGTAAGTCATCTTATTCTTTAGTCACTTTAGAAAGTGTTATGTCTCCAGTAACCATTGATGGTTTCACCATGGGACTCTTCTACATTTGAGATACATAAGTAAACTTCACTGGTTTTAAAGAAAATCAGAATGGATTGTTGAAAAACTTGTGAAGAGGTTTCACCAATAGCAACTGGTTTTTCCTTTGGTGAGGGAACAGTGGTTTAGAGCTTGGGGTTGTTTTTTTGTTTGTTTTTTTTCTTTGGGCAAAGTATGGAAGCTTGTGTTACACTGTGGGGTTTCTCGACCTCCCTTCTCCCAGATGACTTCTGGCTCCTAAAAACATCTCTGCCCAGCTGGGTAATAGAGTTTCTGCGCAGCCCTCCGTGGCTAATGTATACCTGTACATACACACAGACTTGCACAGGAAGAATCTGGAAGCCTGAATTCCATCTGAAAGGATTTGACATGTGCCTGAGAAAGGTATTCCTTCCTCTCATGGACTTTCCCTCAGGTTGTCCAAATTGGTCTTCAATTATGAGTAGCATATTTTGCTGTTGAGTGGGCAGAGCCTTTTACTCACAATTGCTATTTTAATTTTGCGAGCAGGCAGTACACTTACCCACTTAGATGGTACTAAAGGGTACCTTTTGCATTTTCAAACTTTGCTAAATGGTACCCTTTGCATTTTAGAATAAGTAGCTAATTAAATGGCAAGGCTGAGTGCTGTTTGAGCCATGGGTTAGGGCCACTCTAGCTTAGATACGGGACTGGCTCCTATAAAATAAATTAGTCTGAGTTATGGGCCTGCTCCTACTGATCCCAATTTGAATATTTTCTTTGAAATTAATAGGAGCTGAATCCGATTTGTGGTGCCCAAGACAATGTGGCTAATGAAAGACGTGAGACATAGGCCCCATCTCATGAAGTGATCCTCTTGAGTGTGTGAAGAATCTAGACTGGCTTGATCAAAAGAATTTTCAATTTCTGTTTTCTAAAATAGAAGTAAGGAAGAGTCAAGTGAATTTTAGTGGAAATTTCCTAAAATTAACTGAAAAGCTCAAAACATACTTTTCCCCCCTCTAAGCTTGTTTCCTTCCCTTTTCCCTTGTGGATACCTTGTTTATTTTTTAAATAAATAATCATATTTTAAAGCAGTGTAAATAAATTGCAAAGTGTGCTCCAATGGGGTGGATAAATATATTCCATCTGCTGGGGAGTGATTATTAAATAATTCACCATTGGCAAACCCAGGAGTGGTTATCCATTTTCCTCTCATTCATGGGTGATTTTTTCTACATCCCGTAGGAGCTCATTATGCTTTCTTTGTACATAATGTTTAATAATTTTAAAATCTGGCACTAACCCCTCCATCTACAGATTCTTCAATTTTTCCTAAGTATTTGTGCATGTGTACACATGTACATATTGGCAGAGGAAGATATTTGTTTTCTTTCTTCCTTTTTTTTTTTCATGTTGAGGGAAGGTGAGCATTTATGCATGAAGCGAGGTGGGGAGTTGGAGGCAAATTTCCTCGTGTGCAAGGGTGTTTGCTCCTGCACAGATGGTGGATGGGTCACATCCCTGGTCTTACCCTTGAGTGGGAATCAACAGGACTTCAGGGCTGTGGAATCAATATGAAGCTCATACTTCAGCATTTATAAACAAAGGAATAGGAATCAAAGTGAGGGAGTGGGGCATTTAAAGAGCCCCATCTCCTTTTTCTCAGTGTTGGGAAGAATTTAGTTATCTTCTAAGGGACCAAGAGTGAGCCCAGTGAGCCTGGTCTGTGGATAAGCAGCAAGCAATTACATGATTTAAAACTGGAGCTGTATCACATCAGTGGAAAACTTGCCACAGATAAGTGGATTGGTGGGCTTTGAGTCTGATCTTAAGGGGGAAGAGTTCAGTTCCTTCTGGTAGGTAACAGACCCGAAGGCCTCTGTGGGCTTTGATCAGGCAGGGTGGGCAGCTGGGAGGAGGACTGGATGGGGTTGGCACATAGCAGGAGGCTGCACATAGTCAGGAGCTGGCACCTCCAGTGCTTGATCCCATTTCAGAAATGGCCATGTTCCCATGACAGTGTGTGCACCACAGGGCAGGAGGTGAGGGACCACCATCCCATCCTGCAGCCACCCGGTGCCAGTGCCCAAGGCACTGTGGTCAGAGCTGGGCTCTCCCCCAGGCTGAAGGCAGATGTTTACAGTTAGAGGACAATCACTACCTTGGTGCTAAAATGTGTAATTAGCCACAGGAAATTCTTTCCTCAGCTGATGAGGACAGGAAGGTTAAAGTGTCTCTTAATGCTTCCACTGTTTTTTCCTAGGGAGTTGAGTGAATCTGGCTGCACTCACAGAGGGGAACAGCAATCCTATTCCCCAGCAGGTAATGAGCTTTGCTGTTCTCTTGCACATGTCTAGATGTCCATACTGTTGGCCAGAGAGGAACAAAACCCTCTCACTCTGAGGTAGGGAGCTGTTTTATTCCCTCTCCCTCTTTTTCACGTTCCCTGTAGGAATGTGCAGACTCTGGGTTTCCGAGGCAGCTGGGCTCTGTACTAAGCGTGAGCAAACAGCTTTTCCCTGGGACAAAAACCAGATCCAAAAAATTTGGTTTTGACTATAATTTCCATATGATTCTTAACCTGGAAACTCCACCTTTTGTTACTCTGCTAATCCCTTTTAGTACCTAGGGAACAGGTTTGAAGGGGGAGAGGGAAAGTCATCCGGATGTGAATTAGCAGAACCTTGAATATTTTGCTTGTTTGTGAAGAAAGGCTCTTCTTTCCTTTGCACTTCCCAAGCTGATATTCTGCATATTTCTGTCCCATATCTCCGTCGTAGTCAAAGCCAGAGTAACACTTTCCGTGACTGGTTTCTGTGCAAAACATGAGTTTTGCTGTGCTCAGTATAGGATTGGAGTGCTGCAACTACTGAGTCTGGTTCTGGCTCTGAGCTCCCTTCCCCATCTCATTTCTTGCTCCAAATGATTGGTAATTTTCACTCCTAGAAATGATGCTCCAGGATGGAAGAGCACAGGGAAGATACTCTTCAAGTGAAAGAACAGTGCTGAGTGATCAGGTTGAATATAAAGTTCCAGAGTAAATGAAAAGTGTGTTCAGCACTGTGCACACTATGGACATGTGAAGGAAGTTGCACCTTGCAGAGCAAGGGCTGGAGGATAAGCTGGGGTGTGCTGGCCAATGTGCCAGCTGCAGGAAAAGTTGTGTGGCCTGGGGGTTTGTGGAGCTGCTCTAATTTAAACCTCAAGAAACTGGTGTGAGGGAACAAAGAAGCCAGCTGTGGATTGGAATGGTGTTTGATGGGTCTGACAGGAGCTGGGCAGTACAAAATTATTGCCATGCTGGCTCCTCTGTGCCCAAGGCTCATCCTTACATTAGCAGTTCTCCAGCTGTACAGCACGGGAGACACCTGTGTTCTTGCAAACCCAGGCTGCTGGCACGTCCATCAGGGGTGCCATTGAATTCTGTGTTGGTTGATGTCCTTGATGTTAAGCAGAGCTGAGCACTGCCACTTGGAGGGAGCAGGAACAGCAAGCTCACTTCTCTAGAAACCGGAGCTTGGGATGTAAATAGAGACATTTCCGTGATGTCCTTTTTTCTTCTTACATGCACGTGCTGCCTCTCCCCATGGACCTTGCTGTCTTCGGGTCTCTAGGTCCTTCTTGTGTGAATATCCTGTCCATAATGGTGATCCAGTTGCTCTTTTGCTCTCTGTCAAGCACATTCAGAGTGAGAGGAGAAGTGGTTGGCTCAAATGGGCAGAGTAAGTCCAAGGACAGAGCTGGGAAGCTGCCTGGGGCTTCCCCACGCCCTGTCCAAGGTGAACATACATAACTCAAGCACCTCTTCGTGCTGCTGTTTCTGAAATGGCCCTGCTGGCAGCCCCTCTGCCTGAATGCCCAGAAGTCTCCCCACGCTGACACAGAGCCGGGCACTGGCGTGCTCTGTAGCCTGTATTGCAATGTGCCATTAGGAAAACTGTAGTTGCCAAATGTTTCTGTTTTTACATGAAGCTATTCCACCGAGGTTATCTGATTTTTCTCTGGCACTGAGAAAAGCAGTTGAATCAGACAAGAGACCTTGTGGGTGGAATACATTATGTCCAAAAATCAATCATAAGGTAAGGTAGGAATAGAATTGAGTTTATTTACAGTCTGTTGACTTTTATAGTTAGCACCATTTATTAGAGAAGATGAAGAAGAAGAAGAAAATTAAGCAGAGGGCAGGAAAATGTTTCTTTGTGATATTTTTGTGCCTGGCAATGGAAAGAGATGTGTGTATGAGCTGACAATTTATCTTCTGCCCTGAAGAGAAATGACTTGTTCTCAAATGGGCATGAAATGAAATAGTGCAGAACACGATAGGAACTTTTCTGAGTAAATGGGTCAATTTCCTGTCATTCTCTCGATAATTGTATGTAGAGCACACTACGCTCCAAACACTGGCAAATGTGATTTTTTTTTTTCCCCCCTCCTGTTATTTTACTCCTCTTGTAAATGGGTGGAAAACATATTCCAGTGCTGGCACTATTATAATCAGCTTTTGCCAGTGGCTAATAGCAGTCCATTTTCGGTGAATGCTTATTACCTCCAAGCAGTCCAAGACACTACATAATAACCCAGCACTGTGTAGACTGGTGCTGCTAGGAATGGGATGCAGTTTTAGGGACTGCATTGCAAATGCCCCATCACAGCAGGAAATGTGCTTGTCCCTTTATCTTCTCTTGCCTAATTGCAAAATAAGCCCTGATGTTCTAGCTGGAGCAGGAGCCTTATTTGCCTTCCAGAACTTCCTGGTATGGTCAGGGACTTTCTGCCTCACTGTCCCTTAGGAGGTTGATGTATTTTCTTCTACTTACAGCAGCCCTCGCTGTTACTGAGGGGATATGGATTCAAGTTAGACTCACTGAGGACTGAGCTGGTAATTTTATTTTGGATGTGGTTAATTAAAAATAGCAGAAGTGTTGTAACAGGTGTCCAGTGGGTGACAATTAGGATCTTTGTGGCAGATTGGGTAAATCTCACTGGAATGGGTTAATGCAGTGACAGAGCTTCATGAGTGCCTTTGAACCTCAGTCTTAGGAAATGGGAGAGAATGTTATAGGGTTGGCCCCAAGGTGCTGGATTCTGGCTGTGGAAATATCTGGATAAATCCCAAATACTTGATTTCAATAAATTTTCTCCCTCTTAGCTCCAAGCTAAGCAAGATGTAAACTTGTCCAGCCTATCTAATCATGCACAGTATTATGCTCCTAGCTGGAGGTTATAGGAAGGATAAAAACATAATCTCAACCTGATGAGGACTGCAGACACCTGAGCTGTGATATATCACCTGATGGGGCAACTCAACCCTGGGAGCGCTAAAACCCATCCCTTCCTCTCCAGGCAGTTAGGGACAAAGTTGCCCAAGAAATGGATTTCAGCTGAAGATCATTGAGAACGTCTATTTTCACCCCAGTTATCCCCCAAAATGAAAAATCTTATATCACATGTTTTGAAGGCTAAATAGAATTTTAGAATCTAAAAGCTTTGAAAGGAAACGCCAAGAACAGATTTTTTTTTTTTTTTTTTTTTTCTTTTCCTCACTAGGGAA
>VZTE01003617.1:427743-530025 GCA_013397775.1 Eulacestoma nigropectus
TTTTTTCTTTTCCTCTCCTCACTAGTGAAAAGCTAATTCTCAAAAGTGTGGCAGGATCAGGCATTTCCCATGCAAATTTTTCATTTAGGAGGGGAAGTCAGGGATCTTTCTGAAGCTTTAAACAACGTTTTTCCTTACTAACTGTAACTAGAACTCTTCTGTGAATACACCCCAGGGTCAGTGTCACCTTCTTTCTGTATATGCAGGGCAGGTTTCAGTCCAGTACAGGTTGGATTGGGTCACAACTTAAGGCTATTGAAAGTTTTTCAACCTCTTTTTTTCTTTTTTTCTTTTTTTGTAGTTATTGCTTGTTTTTGTTTTGTTTTTTTTTTTAATTTTTTTTTTTATTTTTCCACTAGAATAGGAAAATGTCAGCTTTTTGTAGGTGTCTGTAAGAACAGACAGGTCTATTTGTCTTTTATGTATACTGTTGATGTAAATGGACTGGAAATAAGGGTACACAGAACAGGTCTTCATCTTCTGCATCTGCTGTCGGGAGAGGAATTCATGTAGCAATCCCACTCTGTGAATCAGCAGTTGCTGAAGTATGCACACAACTGCTGGATGGAGTTGGCCCTGCTTGGCTTGTGTGTGAGGCTCCAGACTCCTCACAAGTCATGAGGAACGGGAAGTAAATGATCTCTGACCTCTGTCAGCAGGGAGTGTGGAGAAATGTGCGTTGTTTATTCCACCTGTCTTTGGAAAAGTGCAGCCCTGGACTGATTCAGAAGACAGTTATGCTCAGTAATTCTGGAATAGCTCAGCTGCCTGGGATAGGATCGGCCCACTGTAAAAGCCACTGGGGGAACTGGGTCAGAATTCGGCTGTGCTGCTGCTTTGACCAGAGAATGAGTTCTAATGACTCTTACTTGGAGCAAAATAGGAAAAGATCAAGGGCAGAATTAGTCATTTTCCCCGTGTTACATAATATTTTAGCAAACATTCTTCTCCCTGAACATTTAAATGCATTGCTTGAATAATCACTGAAGACAATGTGGTAATAATATGTTCCTGATGTGTTGGAGGCAAAGCATTTACTCTGGTTTTACTTTTGCAAAATATATTAAACTACTTAGTTTTTGCTGATGTTTACACACAGGGAGTGTGGGGGGTTGTTTGGGTTTTTACTGCTGTTTCTTTAAGGGAGCACAAGGGGATTTCTGTTAAATGGGTCTGATGCTTGTGGTGGAATTCATCCCAGATAACTTCATCTAGCTACAAGCCACGTGCTTGGGCTGACATGCATGTGCCTTGGGAGTGATGGTGGAGAGTTGTTGGTACCTCCTAGGGAAGGATATTTTAACCAGCCCTACCAACAACTCTTGCAATCACCCCAGTGCTGGTGTCGCCTTTGCTCGGTGTATTTAAGGCAAGCAGCGTCTGGGTACCTAGAAAGTAGGTTTTCTTCCACCTATAGCTCCCACATGGCCTGGTTGCTTAGTCATGCTCTAATTCACTCTCGTTCATGACTGACTCCACCAGAAAAGGCAGTTCTGACCATTTTCTTTGACACAGCCAGGAAGAGAAAGTGGAGTTGCAATATGCCCAGATTGTTTTACATGGTTAGGAAATGGGCCCTGCAGATAAGTAGACCTGGGCTCTGAAACTGCCTCAACTGGAGGGCAAAACCACCCCAAAACTGCCCTTTCTTAGATGTAGGGGAGAGGTGACAGAAAAGGCTGCTCAGGAAGAGGTCTTGTTGCAGCTCCAGCTGAAACCAGCTTGCAGAAAATACTCTGGGTTGTGCCAGAGAGGGCCAGGGGAGGGATGGAAGTGTTCCATTAGGAGGGTCAGGACTGCACTGGTCTTCCCACCATGGTCTCCCAGCCTGCTCCACCTTCCTACTTGGAAAAACACGGGGCTGATACAGATGACTGCAAAAAGGAGGTGGAAAAGGGTCTTAGTCCATGGGAGGTGTGCAGTGGGCACCACGATGGGCATGGCAGCGCTGGAGGGATGAGCTGGGTGGGCTACAATGTGAGCAAAAGGTGGGTTAGGAAGGTGTAGTGTGATTTTTTTGGCTGGCTGGGTTCTTATTGTCAGAAATGGATTTTACTGGGCTTGAAACTTGGATTAAAAAACATGTCTTTATTAGCTCCAGACAGAGATGCGTCCTGGAATCTTGGAAACTGTTTCACTGCTGTCTTTGGGAGGAAATTTTGGCTTTCTAAGTTACAACATGACTGATATGTTCTGTTTGGTTTTTTGAGAATTTTTTTATACTCCCATGACTCAAATCCATTTGAATTTTTCCTTCAAACCATGTGTTTGTAAGCTCTGACTAGCATAGCATTGCATTGGATATTCTGGCATTGGGCAGTGGAGGATGGAGGAGTGTTTTTCCACTGCTACCACAGCGATCTTCAGCTCAGTGTTGCAAAGCACAACTTTTAGCACAATCCGCCACACTCACTTAGACTGACACTTCCCAGGGGGAGCAGGCACAGGGGTTTTGATCCACCAAGACCAGCATTGCTGAATAGATGCACTACAAGGAGAGGCAGCTCATACTATGGCAACTCTTTGTGGCCTAAAATGTGCCACCTCTTCCTCTGCCTGAGTTTTTCTGCTTTGATGTGCTTAAATAGGGTCTATCCCTTAATGACATAATTGTGGAGAGGTCTTCTTCACCCACCCTTGGGTCCTTTGCACCCAGTCTTCTGTCCCTGCACTGCAGGGTGCAGGGAGTTGGTTTAGGGCATCTCTTATTTGCACAGGTAAATATTTGTCGGGCAAGAGCAAGACAGGCAGAGAGGAATTGATGCCATTACTGTAAGGTCAAGCTGTTTGCTGGAGAGAGAGCGAGAGAGAGGACATCAGCCCTCCAGGCATGTTCTAAGAACACACTGCAGATCCAGATCTGCAAACAAGATGTACAAGGACATGTCCCGTTTGTGAATTGCCACCAGCCCGAGTCTCCAGCCAGCATTGAACAATCACCACATAAATGATTGTGTGAGTGCCTGCTGATGATAAATGGAGGCACCTCAGGGACTTTATTGAAAACCTGCATGTTTTCCCTTCCTGCCATCTGCGCCAGCTCCCCAGGGGCTCTGAGAGCTGAGTCTGCAAGCTCATTTGCCCCCTTACGTGCTGTTAGGGCAATTGGGAAGGCCTGAAGGTCTGGCAATTCCCCATGTAAGGAACATCACCACCACTGCCAGGCTGCCACCACAGGAACACAAACACATCTCCTGATGCCTAAGAAAGCACAGAAGTCCACCTTGCTTTCTGGGAGCTGGGTTGCTTGAAGGGCTAAAAGGGGTAAAAACTTTTTTTTGGGTTACTGCTGTCAGCTGACCCGGCTCTGATGCACTTGTGTAAGCAGGCAGCGTTTTCACATCTGTGCTCTTTGCTTTAATGTGTCAAACAGCTGATGTTCTTGCAAGGTTTCCCTAGCTCCTTCCTCCCTCCTCTTTTCTACTGTCTCTATAAAATAATACTGCTATAATCCAGTTTGACTCAGCAGGATCCCTTTCATGCTGGCTAATCCCCATATATAGGCATCAGTTCAGGGAGGTGCACCAGAACGCTGCAATATTTTCCCTAACATTTTGTTTAACCAGGATGACATTATTCAGACAAATTAATTCCTCCAAGACGTAAACTTGTTCTGACTGAGTGCTGCAGCAGCCTCCCTGAGAGCAACAAACCATGATCTGACATCTTAACAGCTCTCCACACAGTCAGGGGGAGTCTTACATAAAAGATCTTCAGCTGTGCATATCTGCAAGGTGCAGCTGCCCCTTTCTGCAATAGATTTCTTTTTCAGCAGGTTTTGGTGAAAAAAGTATCTTTTTTTAGGAAGTGAATGGGATCTAAAGCACAAGTAATTTTGGAAACTATCCTGGCATATAAAAATATAGGGTAGAGATTACCCTACCCTCTGAAATCCTTGCCAAAGATCTTAAAAATGGGGTTCTACTGTGGTTACTCTCCTTCCATTCTGAATTGAGTTCATCTTGCATGTCTGAGCTAACGTGTTACTAGATGGGATTTACGAAGCTCAGGGTCACGTGTAGGTGATGTGTCAGCTGTGTGTGCCAAATGGCAGCACCTCTAGGAAAGGAAGAGGAAAATGTAAAGAGTCTTTCACAAGTCTGCCAAAAGAAGGAATTTCTGGTCTGCCTCATAGAGAGGAGGTCCTAGTGTGAAAAATGGCCCTGTGGTGCTGCTTTTACCTCATATAGGGTATGGATGGGCAGGTGAGCTACCCTGTGCCCCTTTGTGACACCAGGTATTTGGGGTGGCATGGCCAGGCTGCTAGAGCTGCGTTCAACACTGTGTTTTCTGTCCACGTTTCCCCGAGATGTTTTCCTGGCACTTGAATTACCCCTTGTACTCTAATGTCAGGGTTCTGGGAGCCAGCTGGGAAATGCCTTTTTCCTCCTCTTGCCTAGAGTATCATTATGTCCTTCCAGGTACCTGGCAGTCCTTCCCATTGGTGCTTCCTTAGCTCCTAGATCCAGAATCCAGCTGGTCTTCTTGCTGGCCTCAAATGTGTCAAAATAGTTGAGGGTACCCTAAAGCAGGAGGAAGGAAAGAAGAAATCTGATTAACTTAATTTAGCAGAGGCTGAGCTATTTGACCACTGTTCTGGGTCCATAGCTCACAGCCCTGGCTTCTCTTCTGAGTTCTTCATTGCCACATGTCTATTTTTTGCTCTGCTTGAGTTGATTTACTGTGCCTTAGTTATCCATTCCTGAGAAACGGGTTGATGTTAATTGTTTGTTCGTTGAGACGTGCGTGGAGTGACTTCAGAGGGCTTAGCTGACTGGATGGCCGTGGTTTTGGGGTGCTGGGAGCTTTTCCTAGCTTGATTTCTCTTCTGCACCTTACCATCTCCTAGGCTAGCAAGGACAGCGAAGGGAGAACATGTTCTCTTCTCTGCAGCAGTGTATTATTGACAGAGGGCATCATTAGGGGCTCCTGATATTCCACATACTTTAATGTAATATCATGAAGATTCATTCAAACTGTTTTAAGATTACAGCAATTAACTGTAACATCCAGTAGACACTGAATAATTTAAAAGGTTTATAAAGTTGAAGCTTACAGAAATGTATTTACAGATGCATAAAACTACCTCAGATTAGTTTCAGAGGTTCCCCTCATTCTGTATCAGCTGTTGCAGATGCTTCCCACTTTCTTCCCAAGGGAACTTTCACATCTTTTTCTCCTGGTTCTATTTTGTGAAAGATCTAACATCAGGACTGCACTTTATTTTACACTGCAGTTTTGTCTTTTGGGGAATAGTCAGTCTTCAAGCTTTCTCCATGCTTTTATCCCTAGGATCATCTCTGCGTGGTGATTCTGAGCCCTTTACTTGCTGCAGACATAGGCTTGACCAGTAGCTTTGAAAATGTCATTTAGACATTTCACATCATCTACACAATAACAGCCAGAATGAGTTTGTTGCTTTCCAGGGGTTTGGTGGAGTACTTAGCAATTTATACTGTAGTAAGGTAAGCTAGTTTTTCTGCCTGTTGAAGCAATTCTTAAGTCTTTATGGAAAACATTTTATACATTGAAGTTTTTATTTCATAATAAGTGTGTGGAGTAACTTCCATACATTATACAAACTCTGAAATTTCATTAAATCACACAGCTTATTAATGGCTTCTGCTTAAGACTCCCTGTGATGGTAACCTGGGATAAACCATCTGTTCCCCAACCACATCTTTGGGACCAGTGCAACTGTCCCTACGAGAGAAACCATGTGAATGAGCACAGCTGGAATAGATTTCTACTGTGGTACTGCAGAGCTGTTATGTCTGATAGCACTTGGTGCTTATCTGTAGTCTGTTATTAATAACAAAGAAAAAAACCCTGCTGATAAAACTAGTGTATTAGTAAGATGTCAGAGCAGTGGAATGGAGAGGCATGGAGCGATGAACATGCAGGACTCATTTGAACAAATTGGTTTAACACACCCCACTGTGAAGCCATCTATTTGTCCAGGAACAAAACCATCTTCTGACACACCAGCTTTATCTCCAGGTGAAGGTTCATCCTGCAAAGTGCCTTCCTTAGCAAGGATCAGAGCTTTCTGTACAGTCAGCTACGGGAGCCTTAGCAAGTGGTAGGTCTGTCTCTTGACATGTTCAGGCTATGCCTGGGCACTGCCATGGAAGTCTTGATTTAGTCAAACCTGTGAAGCGCTAGAAATCCTAAGTGGATCGGTTGCCAGGGATTCTGCACAGAAACAATGCTGGTATAGCACCAAGGACCTCACAAACTGTGGATTTGGGATAGAAGGAGTGGTGCCTTGTTTGGTTTTCTTTTTGTCACGTTCCCAAAAGAGAGCGGAGAGCCCAAGCACGGGGGGAAGCATGCACATAGCGTACTGACAAGATCCTTGTGTTCTGTACATGGCACTAGCTAACACGTTCCTCCTGTTAGACCATTGCCACAGCAGGTCCAGATGTCAGTAACTCCAGCTGATACCACTGGAGAGTGATGATTTATGGCCACTGGAGATCTGTCTGCCTTTGTTCAAGGAGTACAAGAAAAGGACTTGGAGGTCGTGCTTGGGGTGGTCAGCTGTCTAGGTCAGAAGAGGTAAAAGCTGCTGTTTTCAAAAATTGGCCTTCTTTCCAGCCATCTTGTGGTTTGTCTTCTCTGTCAGAGGCTATGGGCTGCTTTGTTTTTTTCCAGGATGCTGAACATACCCCAACTCAAGCTGCTGGCTTGAAGTGTCTTTAAGAAAAGGTGGTTTGTATTAACCACCCTAAAATACAGGACACCCTACCCCTGAGGACACTTGGCAGCGTGTGACTGTTAAGCGTTTGGTCATTAAACGGAGGATTGTACCCAAAGTGAATTAATTCTTACATTAGGCCCTGAACAGATCAATTCTACACTCAGCTGTAGTCACAGGAATGCCAGACAAACAGTGAAGTTTCAAGTGCACGGAAGCAGGAGAACTAAATGGCAAAGACAAGCCTTTGGTATCCAGGTAGTATTTTCTTACCAGCAGATCTCAAAGCACTTTCCAAAGCCTGGTAAGAACTAGGATATGTGGGGTTAGATGAACCCTGGAGCAAGTGCCTCATTTTCAGTCACACGTTCCAGGTCTCGGCTCAAATATTTTTGTGTTGGGTTTCTTTCAGAGAAGTGCAGAAATAGTGGAGCCAGAAATACTGTATAAAACACGCAGGATAATTATCAACCTCCTGGAAACATGTGAAACTTTAATAAAACTTAACTCCAGTTCCTTCCCACAGGCGGAGTCCAGCAGTACTGTAGGCAGTATGCACAATTAAGCTATTTTTATGCCTCTTCATCTAAAAATGTGAGTGTTAAAACATATGTAGGTAAAGCAAATGGAAAGCTTAGACTTGCCTGCGTGCCATGCTCATTTGAACTCGCTGCATTAGCCTGGATTGCTGCTGAGCAGTGTGTGCTCCAGCAAAGGTTTTAGAAAGGGAAGTGTCTTCACCTACAAACCTGGCTTCTTAAAAAGCCCTATGACTTTGCAGCTCTAAAAAATATTGACTTTCCCTGCCAACCACAAAGGGGAATAAATGACTGGGAGGGCTCAAGTAATTATACAAAGTGCCTGGATCAACTTTTCCATGGGGATCCTGTAGCTACTGGTCTGATGGCTTAATAATGTGCTTCTGAAATGGCTGCTTTCCACTGCTGTTTCTCTCTGGGGCCAGATTTCCAGCAAGACTCCTTAGCTGCCCTTGCAGAACTGGCAGGACAATGCTCGCTGGACTCATGCTGCATGTGAAGGAGCCAACAGTAACTTTTCCATAGGAAAACTTGCAGGTAGGGCAGACCTGGACTATGCTGCCCCAGCAGCAAACGTTTGAGAAAGAGGATGATTCAGAAAGCCCTAGATAACTTCTTTGTTCCCCACTCTTCATGGCCACTCCCTGTCCCTCTATCCTTGTCCCTCTTCTCTTTGGAAGCTGGTGTGGCAGTGCACGTGGAGAGTGACCACTTTGCACCACCAGTGCAGCAACAAAATGTGATCCTTCCATTAGGAGACACCAGCACTTGTCCTTATGGCTTGCATTACCTGGATCACTCAGGTATGAGCCACATGCTAATACCAGGCTGTCTTGTCCGTTTTCACCTGGATCTGGTCCATAGTTAGAGCCTGATGAAGAGTGGCCCTTCCTTCTGTTGTTCCTCATGCGTCCATTAAATCAGAAGCTGTGTATGGAAAGATGTGGTCCAGTTTTACTTTGCATGAGCTGCTTGGCAAAACATGAGGGTCAGATTACTTTGGGTGTTCTTGCTGGGGAAATGGCAACTTCTTTCTGGACCTCAGAAAGGAAAGTTGGAAGTTGTATTAGGATGGAAATGAGCAATTCAGCAGTTATATTGGGAAACAACCATTGATGCAGGTGATCTCAGACCTTTTAAAGTACTGTGAGAAGCACTGGAGCATGGTCTTTTCCACTGTTATGGAAAGAAAATCCCCATAATGGAATGGAACAGTTACAGATCAGAATGATCCTGCAATAATGTTGTTTTTTTTTTCCTCTGTAGTCCATAACCACGGTGATTTCAGCCTGGGAGTCCATACACTGAGAGGATGCTATTGACGGGAGAATGGACATGTTATATAACATCTATTATACATTCAGTGTGTTTATATAAATGCATATTTCTTATGTAACTGTGTCACTAGGAAAACAGTGAGGTTGGACAAGTTGGTTTCTCCAGCCATTGCTGCTCTGCTTCACTTGTTGATTCTTAAGTGCTGTCACAAGACACTGCAGGTTGCGGTGCTGATGTGTGTGCCCAAGTGAATCTCTTCTTTTCAGCAGCTCCATTCACTTTGGGTTTTGCTAGGTTTTTTCTCAACTGTTGTTTCTTTTTCTAAATGTAATATTTGGCTGAAAGCCTCTGGTGTGCTTTCACAAACTCGGGGGTAATCTGGTTAGCAAATACTAGGGACTGACAGTTGACTAGCACAGCATTCAGTTGCTGTGCTTTTCAACTTGAAATAACATCTAGGGCAGCCTCTTCAAGTGATGTAAAAGACCTGGTAAAGAAATGCCAACTGTCAGCTTGATTTTTGGTCTGCTCTGCTCTGACATAAACCTTTCTGACAGCTCAGACCAGTGTCCTTCATATTCCAAATTAATCCAAAATTTCTCATGGTAATGAAAGGGAAAGAAATTACTTGAGTGCATGTTTCCTGCTCTGAACATCCTTGACTAACCCTGCAGACACCAGAGCATTACCACCTCCTCAGACACGCCTGTCTACTCTTGATGCAACTCTTGAGCTTATTTGCATTCCAGTGGTTTTGCCACACACAATCTCTGTATCCAAGTCTCCATGTTGTCTATACAAAATAGGGAACTTTTTTTTCAGGGAGCCTTAATTTTTCTAGACTGAGAGCAAAGGAACAGTGCCAAGAGGTTGGATCGACTTGGCAGACAACTGTGTTGCAAGGACTCTTCTGCCCAACTTCCCACAGCAGTGTCTTGAACAGTAGAGTAGCACAAAGCTTCTTGTTTACTTTTCACTTATTCCAGAAGGGATCTGATTGATAGTGTGAGTGTCTCTTTGTAAGGTTAGAAGGAATAATGTGCCATCCTTTCTCTTCCAACTGTACAGCAAGCTGAGTTCCAGCAGAAGCACCCTCAGAGGTGGGCAAGAGGTGCAGAGGGACTGATGTAAATCATCTTCTCTATCTCTGTCTTTGTGAATGAGGTTATCTCACAGTGGAGGAAGGAAGGTGATGGACGAGTTCCCAGGGCGGAACATCAGTCTCCAGCTTTCACTTTTCTCACATCTCACTTGACCTCTTTGGGAAGTTCTCTTTTCTGTGCCATGCCTTGTCTGGGTTCTTCTTACGTAGCTGTCTCAATTTTCTGTTTTTGTATCCCTTCCTTCTTTGTCACTCTTATCTCAGCAGGTGGCTCAAACTTGCTTTCCCAGACCAGGAACCGAATCAAACATCCAGGTCATCTGAATGAAAAGAATAGGAATGTCATTGCATCTAAAAATAATCCCAGTACCTGGTAGGTGACATATTTGACCCTGGACTTAGTCAGCAGCCTGGATTTATTTCCGATTAGAGTCTGACTCTAGATAGAAGAATGGGTGTTGCTCCAGGGAATAATTAAATTCAAACCTCTGAAGAAATCCTGCCCCCCCCCAAAAAATTAAATTTCTAGTATTGGTGTAGAGGGGAAAGAGCATAGTAGAGTTCTTGCCTTACATTGGCTCACTAAATTTTGTCTTCTGTTATTCTTGACAGTGGCCGATGCTGATTGTCTGTGGGTTTCCAGTATTCTTTCAGAGTCTTTAAAAATAGACATTTCACTCAGGAGACTTTCTTCAAGAAATAAGAAACTCCCTCTTCCTCTCCCCTTGGAAAGACCTCAGAGCATCCACAAAGTTTTCAGCCCTCATATTTCAGGCACAGATAAGTCTCCCACTGCCCCAAGGGCTCCAAGCCATTCTCCTCACATCAGGGACATAAATGCATTTGGCAACTCTTTAGGAAACCTATCACGGATTTGGGCAAATCGTATTCTCACTAGTTTGGGTAGCAGCAGCATCCAAGTGCTATGAGAATTTTGGGGGAGTTTTTTTCCAAGCTTTATACTGGATTACGTTATCTATTAAAAGCAGCTATTTTTATGCTGAACTGCTGCAATGACCTGTATTTCACAGCTTGCACGTATATACTGAAAAAACATTATCTTGCACTCAAAAGGTGTTTCAGTGAAAGCTCCATGAAATTCTGTGCAAAATCTCATTACCTTCTTGCTTGAGTTTTCGTTTTGTTTCCATTTGGGGAGGTGTTTATTTCTTGGTAGCTCCAGGTGCTGACTTTGGTGTTTGCAATAGAGATTGTGACTTCAGTCAGAGCATCACAGACCTCCTAAAAGCTGACTAAACTCACTCCATAGATAATATGAAGAACAGAGGAGGAAAATAAGGAAATTATTCTCTGAGTCACTGGTGAACCAAGGACAGAAGCCAGGCACCTTTAGTTTCCAGTGCTCTGCCCCTGCCACTAGAAAAAATTAATTTCTCCTGTGACTTGTATGAGATATTCAGGAGAAGCTTTACATTCTCTTTGTTTGAGCAATTAAGGTAGAAGGGGGAGCTGTTAAACTGATATCCAGCTGAAATATTTAATTTATTTAGTAGCCATTAGAAGTGACTCAGAGATGCCCTTATCTGTGACTTGAAATAAGCAGAGGAAAATAGATTGCGTGCCTTTCCTTGTGGCTTAGAGAGATGAGGGGGTTGTATTCTCAGTAAGTGAAGGGGAAGGATTCTGTCTTTTTTTTTTCCTTACAAACTCTTTTCTTCCTTACAGACTCTCAAGCAGTAGCCCTGTCTTTCCCTTTTTTTAGTTTCTCCAGGAAATCTCTCTTGGAGAGCACAGGAAGTAGAAAAAGCCAGCTTTAAACAGGTTGTAGTTAAAAGGCTGGTAGTGTTCGACCTGTAACCAAAGCAAGCCCAGCTTTGCTGGATGCTAATTTACTGACGAGAGTTTCCAACTAAAATTTGTTTTCCATTTTAATCAACGAAGTTCCATTTTCTTGATGATTTTTATGTCACAAGTTCTTGCATTGCTCGAACAGTCCTTCAGGAAACGCATGGCAGGCGAGAACTCATTTCAAATGTAAAAATACCAAGAAAGAGGAGAGTGAGGGGAACTATAAATAACCACTGAGATGTCAGAGTCTCAGTCATTTTTTCCTCTGCAAGTCAGCTTTAGCAGTTAAGGTCAAGATAACATTTCCATGTCAATGGTCAGTTACATCAAAATTCTAAAACAGGAAAATTGAATGGAATTTTCAGTTTTTTTCTTGTATTGTGCCTGGATTTGACCAATTTATAGTCTCTTTGGTCCTTCAGCTCTGAGTTCCAATGTTATTTTGGTTAAGCTTCTTGCCAGAGTGGCAAGCTTGGATTGGAACTTTGGGTTTATTAAAGGCTATGAAATTAAATTCCCCACCAAAAGAAAAGGAAAAAAAACCACTTCTTGCCTATAGTCACTTCTTTATTTCCTTTGATGCGGTTCAATTTGACTTGAATTGTAGCCTAACAATTTGCTACACAATTCTGTTTTGTTTTCACAAAGTTCTAATCAGCTTAAACTGCAAGGAGTTTGAAATGCCTCTGTAACAGCTTCCTTGGTGTTGCTAATTAAGCTTGAAATCTCTCTGTTGTCCACAATTGTATCTAAACAAGGAGGAGAGTGTATCTGCTTGCTGTTTGCCACATCTCACAGTTGCATGTAATTCTGCTGCTTGTGCAGAAAGTAATCACAACAGGACAGAACCTTTATTTAGGCAAAACTCCCGGGATGGCAAGCAAGGTCAGGCACGTCATGTTTTGAGGAATTTGGTGGTGAGAACACGTAAGGCAAGCAGAGCTACATCAATAGCACGAAGACTGGAAGTGCTTGGGAATAACGAACAGCTTTGCTTTATCCCCCAGAGCACTTTGTTCCGCAGAGCCCTGAGCTATGTATGGTCTGTAGGTGCTCTCACCTGATGTGTGGGTGTTAATAATAGATAAAAGCACAGGCTATCAAAACCTGCCGTGTATTCCCCCTGTCCCTCAGGAGCAAAGCTAATAGAATATCACAGTTTTTAAAGCTACCAAGGTTCACTTCAGTGGGAAAAGAGTCCTAACAAATCCTCAAACACATCTTTCTGCGCTGGGCAAAGCCATGGGCTGATTTCTCCCTAGGTAGGGACCACAGTGATGTGAAGCAGTACTAATCTGCTGAGGCATGGCTGCTGTTGTGCGGCGCAGCCCAGGGATTTCCGCGGTAGCTCTGTGCCAGTTTGCCTCAGCTGCAGAAGCCTTGAACAAACTGTTTACCTCTGACATTCTGGGAGGGATTTTGAGGGATTTCCTTCAAATTAGAAATCTTTGAAAATCAGCATCTTGAGCCAGGCATTGTATTAGGCAACATCTTGGAATGAAGGTCTGGTCGTGCACTTAGGATCTCCTTGGACTGAAGGAATCAGAGATGGAAACTGTCTTATCAGATCATTGCTCCCTGCCAAGGCAGGCTCGTCTCCTGTGCTCAGCTGATGCTGCTGTGCTTTCCAGATGCTTTTCTCTCCAGTGCTCCTGCCCCAGCTTCCTGGTTGTATGTTTTCCGGGCCAGGTGCAGTCCTGGTGTGGAGTGACAAATTTCACGTGATTGTGCCAATGTTCGTACCTGGGGTGTGGTGGCAGTGCTAACAGCAGGACTGAGCTCTGCTCACCGACATGCACAATGTGCTGCTTCAATTCTCTGGGAAGCGTGCAGCTCCCCTTTCCTGGTGGCAATAGACAAGATGTGAGGAGGTTTGGAAATGCAGCTTCGCTAGAAAATGACTGAAGGAACTGGAGCTGATTACTAAGATATTTACCAATGTCCTTTTACATTGCAATTGCTAAGGATGCTCTCAGTTGTTTGGCTTACTGTAGTATTCCGTGCAACTATAATTGTTGTTGCTGAAAAAATTTCATATGCATAGACTTCTTTATTCTCTGTGCTATTTTAAAGTCAACTGTAAGTTAGAAGCATTTCCCTGGTATTAAACTACTTTACTCTTGCAAATGGCTGTAGCTACATTGGAGTATGCTGAGAAACAGCTCAGGTGCTGTTCTCTGGTACTGCACCACCCAAAGTTGACTTATGACATGTGTGCAAGTCACTACATATAAAAATAATTTAATTTTTTCTGTTAATATGTTGTTTCTGTTTAGAAACCATTTAGGCACACAGACTACTTCACAAGTATTTATCAAACCTAACAATATCCAGCTTCTCACTGGAATATGTAACTTCTACAACGATTTTATTTACAGGCCAGCTGAGGCCCAGAGCATGGGAATGCTTTGCCTATGGCAGCTACTTGGTTTAAAAGCCAGAAGTCCAGGAATTTTATCTTCCAGCCTACCGGTTTAGAGGACAATTCTGTCACATTTCATACATTCATAGGCACTTGTGTTTTACAGGGACAAAGATCTCTGTTGTCAGAGCAAGGAATGTACAGAAGATGAGTAGCTTTAAGTGCCAGAAAGTAGTTAAGTAATTTCCAACACGGGGCTTCTTGTGGATTTTTAGCTGGAAGGAATCAATGTGGCTGTGGTTGGACATTGAGCATAATGCAGAGCAGATTGTTTAACCCTGACATTCCTTCATCACTCTCAGCTTGGTGGTGCTAGAAAGGGATGCAGGCCTTATCTAAGCTGGCACTGAGCATCAGAGAAGTCACCCAGTCCATGCCTGTGCTGCTCTGACCATTAATTACATTCAACATTAAAAATACAATTCTTTCTGTAGGTAGTACGGCCAGCTCGTGTGCCTACCAGATCCAGCAGCCTTCTCTAAGTTTTCTCTCCAGCCTTTGGTGTGCTCAGACAATGACAAAGCCACCCCTCAGCCTTCACTTGATAAGAGAATTGGAGCTCCTTCCTCCTCTCACTGTAGAGCATGTTTTGACATCTGCATATCATTTGAGAGGCCTTTCTCAAGCACTGTTCCATTTTCATCGTGACCTTTCTGTTATTGTACATTTGTGGACTCAATTGCATGCCACTGTTATCTTTGCTACTAACATAGGCTAGATGTATTTCATGGCCTTTCTCTAATAGTTACAGGGCAAGGGGAAGGGACTCCTTCATCCTGTATGCTGAGAGGACTTTCTGCCAGATTCACCTCCAGCTGCTCTGAGTCCAAAACTACAAAGCTGAATTCAGTTTTCCTGACAAGAAAAGCAAATTCCAGCAGAGGAGAAGCATGCCAGCCGTGGTATTGCTACTGTGCTGGGAAAGCCACTAAAAACTGAGCCGAATGGAAGAACAATTTGAAAGCCACTGAATACAGTAACCTCCAGGGCCTGAGTCTGCACGGTGCAAGTGGTAGCTGTAGGCACAGCTCAGACCCATTACCAGCATGCTGGTAACGTTGCAGGGTTGCCAATGTAATTTATTGCAGTATCTTCCTTTCCATCTCCCAGCATATCAAGCTATGCCATCTAAAGAACAGCCTCACTGCTCCCCACTGTGTCCGAATTTGGGGGTTTTGCCAAGATATTTTGGGCTGTCAGGGTCACATCTCCTGCCCCAACACACAGGTACAGCTATGGCAGCATGGTCTGAAGGTCAGACCACCAGTCAAGGCGCTTCTGCAGTGCTCTCCCTTGCTGAAAGTACCCTTCAGAACAGCAAGAAGGGGAGTGTCACCCTCTGCTGATAATGTGTCCAGCTGGTCAGGTGAAGTGAGAAGGATTAACTCATGCCCAAGTTCTCTCCTCAGACATACAGGAAGGAATTTCATGCTGGCTATTAGTGACTTAAATGTTATGTTTGCCAAGATTTAACCCATCTGTGGAGATAGCAGTTAGGGAGCCTTGGGTGGAAATCGGGTCTTGGATTTTCCTTTTCTAGAAATAATGCCAAAAAAGTGTTTGAAAGTGTTGAAATTACATCTTGATACTTAACCCCTCCACCACTGCTTTATATTTAATTTATAACACAACTATATATTTTCAGACCCAAAACCTAAATGAAACCATTTGCAATTATTTTGAAGTGCAGTTTTTCAATTGACCTGATCTAATTTGAAGTTTATAAATTCACCAGACTTCTTGAGATTAAAGTGTTCTGTCTTCGCTTGAGTATGGAAACATTTTCAAGCCTCAAAAAATATCCCACAAAGGGGAAAACGTCTGCTGCTCTGCTCTCCTCGCTGTCTGAGGAAATGAAGGATGGAGTCACAAGATTTAAAGCAAGTCGCTTACCACACTTTACTAAGTTACAGTTCAACTATAGTATTTGACCATGTGCCTGTTTTTAGCACAACAGTCACATTTCATTCGTGCAGCTTAAAACCATCTCCTCTGCTCAGTCACTTCGAAAAATGTGTTTCTTCTGCAGTGCTCACAGAAAGTGAGTTCATGTCCCTGTGCATGAGTTGCCAATGTAATTTATTCCAGCAACTTCTCTCTCCTCTCCTAGCAAAATAAGCAATACCATGCTCATGTCCCTGTGCGTGAGCTCTTCTCGGTCTGCTGTTCAGAGAGCAGGAGACATTATTTATGTTCATTAGAGCTTGGGATGAATTGCCAATGCAGAAGAAGCAATGACTAATCTGTGTGGCTTTTCTTCTGCGCTCATGGCTGGGTCGTTGTGGGAGAGTCCTTGTGCTGGCATGGTATTGTGAGTTACTGCTGTCCCCTGAAGTTTGTTTAGGAGGGGCTATAATCTGCAGCATTAGGGCAGCGGGATGAGCTGCAGCCCATAGGCTGTCACTGCACCTCTGCTCCCCAAAGCCCTCTGCCACCTTGCCATCTGGGGGAGAGGACTCAAACACTCCCCAGCTCCAGTCTTGCATGGCTCTTGCAACCCAGAAGTCTTTCCCAGCAGTTAGAGTTTTGACTTTGTGTCCCATGTTTAAACCTGACATCTGCAGAACAACTCCCTTTGGCTTTCTGTGGTTTCTGAAGGGACAAGTATTGCTCTAGGAAGGTCAAGCAACTCTCACCACCTCTTGGTAGCTGCTTGTTCCCAAGCAGCTTGTTCCCACTTTGCTACTGATTGTGCTATACATGTTTAAGTCTCTTAGTTTTAACTTGCAGGATAAAGCATGATGTCCTGGTGATTTCAATTCTTTCTTTGTGTTTTAGTGTATCTTTGCTTGGGGTTATTTTTCTTGCTGGTGTTTGGGGTGCATTGTTCTCCCCTTATGAGATGCCATGGATAAACACTTCTGCCCTCAAGAGACACGGACCCAGACTCAGCCTTTAACATTGTGCCAACCTTCCATTTAGAAATGGATGATTCCTTCCCTATGCTTTTCAAACCCCCAAAAAATTAGTTGGATTTGGAGACACAAGGGCACTCCCTGCCTCTTGGCCAAAAATATGGGAAAAGAATGGTAAACTTTACCCTCAGCCCACACTAGATTTGTTGTCCATATTCTTATGACATGAATGTAACCACAACCCCTAGGTCTGATGTTTTCTAGCTGTTTCTCTTCTTTCTTCTTTGTGCCTTTCCTTAGCTCTCAGTGTAGCTCATCAGATGCATTCATCTCTACCTGTTGATTACAGAGAGGGTTTGCAGCAACAGCTGGGGAGAAAAGAAGGAAAAGAGAGCTGTTAGGCTTTTTTTTTTCATCTTGTTTGGCTTTTTGAAGGTCTAAAAGCTAAGCTCCAGGAGGTGCTAGGAGAGTTAGCTTAACTGTGAAAGAGAGCAAAATCAAGAAGCCAAACTTATAATCCTACAGGGATGCTGTTCCCATAATGTGCAGAAATACCTTTGTGCAGGTTGTTAGCTGCTGGGGCAGCACTTAGGCATGTGGGATAACCTGATTAGAGAATCAAAGAAAACCCTGGTAGCTTCACAGGCCAAATCCTGCCTTACAGCAGCCTGATGTCAAATGGGTGTGAATCAAGGAACCTTTCCCTTTGGCATCATCTGGTAACACCTTGAAGAGAAGGGTCTGAGCCAGGGTTCTAGCAAGGAGAGAAGCTTAAGCAAATACACTCCCAGACAGGGAGGGAGCTGGAGTCTGAAACTAATAACTTTGTTTTTCCTTACTGGTACAGACTTGGAAGGATGAAAAGAATAAATTTCTCAGGTCTGATTTTCAGGTTGTATAGAAGGCTCAATCAGGAGTTGGTTAATTTATAATGCTTGTCTTGCTTAACTGTGAGAATGTCAAACTGTGACTGAGCTGAGATTTGGGAGCAGAAGATGTGTTTTCAGAAGGTATGATCCAGCAGGGTGAGAGCAGTTCCAGGCCATGCTGTTCAGTGCTAGATCCCTCTCCAGGGTGGATTGCTGCTGCAGGTGCCTGCTCTGGTCACGGTCCTGGGTGGGCTGCAGTAGCAGACATGGGGAACTGCTGAACAGATCAGTCCCCACCACGGAATTCCTGATCACGTTGTGGGGGATCAGTGTTTATCAGAATTCAAAAATCAATCAGGAAAGTTCATGGGAGAAGCATCCACTTGAGGCAAAGTATGGGGAAGCCAAGCTCTGACTCAGGAAGTCCCTAAACCAGTAATCAGTGGAGGCTGGAAGCAAATCCCAAGGAATTGCTGTGTTTTGCTTACCCTGTTCTCATACTTTGGCCTCTGTTGTTGGCAACTCTTGGAAATGAAGCAAGCAGTGACTTGGTGAGGCAAATGCTCCATACCTGCGTGTGTTCAGAAAGTTTCATGGCAAATGCCTGACAAATGGCACAATGTTCCATCAGTATCCGCAGGTATCCTGCCTTCCTTCCTTGGCAGAAAAACACAGAGAACGGCGTGGATGCGGACTGAGATGATGTGATCTGCTTATGCAAAGCAAAGTGGTAAATCTGCCAGGTTATTTCTCCATGGAGAAAATTATTGACCTTGCTTTTTCTGGCATACCAGCCACCGTTATAATGATGATGATGGTGACAGCAACCAGACAGAAAGGCCAGCAGTCATTCTTTCCTGCCCATTATTACAAGGTATAAAGCAAAATCCAGCCTGAATTCAATGCTACTCTGGCTGCGCTCTCCTTACAAATGCGCGAGGCAGTTCTCACACGGGTTGAAATTCAGGACTTTTCATATCGACCTTTCCAAAAACAATCCTTCTGATCTTCTGATAGGAACTCATGTATTTCTATGTTTGTACCTTACCGGTGACGTGCAGCCCAGAGATAATGTCTGAGAGCAAATGTGCGAGTGTAGAACCTTCTGAGCTCCTGGGTGATTCATCTCCTAACAATACATTTTGGCTGCAAATGTAAGGCCTGGATCTTGCCCCTGAGAATACTGGCTCAAAGAAGCAATAACAATGTAGTCAGTCAAAGCACTACTTTCCCTGGGAATTTTGTTGCATGAGGAAGCAGAACTTTAGCTTTCCTGTGTTCGTCAACAAGATCTGCCTTTCAGCAGCTTTCTATATTTCTGTTCTGTTAGAGTTTTTTCCTTTTTTTCCCCACCTCCTTATTTCTGTCTATCTAAATAATAATCAATAGTGTAATGATAGATTTTTCTACCTCACCTAAGATGCAAACACTGGTTAATAACATTATTTGATAACTTCAGGGGCATCGAGCAAGAATAGTAGGTTTGCTCTTAAAGACAGAAGTTTGCTATTCTAAAGTCCAGTGAAATTACCTGAATCATTGCCACAGATTTATAGTTTGCACGTATGTGGTTTGCACTCTCCATTCATGGCATGTGTCTTTTGAAGTGCTTGCTTTGAAATGGTAAGTTACCCAGCTGGTGTCAGAAGGGCTGGTGTGGCTCACAGACAACCATCTGAAACAAAATTATCTTGCTGTTTCTATAATTAACTGCAAGGGTGAGTGAGGGTTGAAATGAGATGAATCATTCAATGGACCCCACTTGAAAAGTGGGAATTTTTTTGGCTCCAGAACTTTAGGAGCAGGCTAGTATGTAAAACCAGTGCAGCAAGGATCATGGCCTTAGAGGTGGCATTTCACAGTCATTATCTCAAAAATCGCGGGCCAGAGATAAATGAACCATTTAAGTCATCCTGAACTCCTGTCCTTGTGGTTGCTTTCTTTGCAGCCATTGGTTTGTTCTCTTCCCAGACTTAGCAGTATTCTCTGTGGTGAGAGAGGGAGATCAAGATTTTCATTCAAGGCAGATAAAGACATTTTTGTGGGATCTGCATTGGCAAAGTGATTAGGAGGTCTCTGTGTAGCCCCAGGAGTTTGCACTTCAGTTTAGCACTGCCCTCTGTGGAACTTGTCTCTAATGAACTCTGCTGCAAAAGCTCGCTCAGACTGGGCAGTCCAGAGGCAAAAACCCAGGAATGTTGGCTGCACAACTCCTTCACGTGCTCTTGGCTACAGAAGCTGCTGTGTTTCATATAACCCACCTGATGAGCCATCTCTGATCATTTGTCAGAGCTGCAGAGAGAAGGCTCTGCTTTGTGTTCTCACACTGTTCTAAGGCTTGACCCAGGCCCTGTGCTGTTATCATACTCTTTGGTAACTGTTGACTGTACTGCACTTTATCTAGAAGAGATGAAAAGAAGGTACCTAAAGCTTCCAAGCAGACCTGCAGCAGCCTCCAACCCTGCTGACCTTTGTAACTGTCCCGCTGAGATGGTGCTCACATCTGTTGTGTTTTCTTTGCAGAATACACTGGAGCAATGCAGTGTCTGCGCAAAGCCCATCATGGAAAGGATCCTCCGAGCCACTGGGAAGGCCTATCATCCCCACTGCTTCACCTGTGTGATGTGCCATAGCAGCCTGGATGGGATCCCCTTCACTGTGGATGCTGGTGGCAACATCCACTGCATCGAGGATTTCCATAAGTAAGGCCTAAGCTGCTGTCAGTGCTTTGCTCGTTGTCTTTGTCTTTTGCCCCTAAAAATTCTCCTTTTTCAGACTGAGCTTTCAGGAAGTTTTGAACCCTATGCCACTTCCTCCCAAGGCTCTTAAATAGTAGGGAGAGCTTTGCTCCAAGCAAGTACACCGTGGCATACAAGGTTAATTGGTTAGGGGATGATTCTGCTTGATCTCTGTTTTGCTTAGAGCTGAATTGAGGGATAACCTCTGTGTCCCTCTCTATAAGTGCTCTGCCTTCCCCTTGTCTTTCACTGCACTTAGCACGTGCTCATTTCTCCTCACTGCCTCTACCTGCACTTTCACATCACCACCTCCCTGCTTCTGCCACTGAGCAATTAAGAGAGGTCCTGTCCTCCTGCACTCTGCAGGTGTTTACTTACCTGCTAGAGGGATCTCAGTGGACACAGGCTGCTCACAGCTCCTTTTCTTTCTAGTTGCTAATTAGCTTTTTAAAGCTGCTAAAAATACAGCCCCGGTAATAATTTATAGTGAAACTGCTATTTAAAGTTAGTTGAAAGGTATAGTTGCAAGTAATTTCTGTCACTGACACGCTACCACCCCCATCATCACAACTAATCTAGGGAAGACAGGTAGATATAATCAGAGCACAAATGTTTGCCCTGTATGGAAAAGACAGATACATTACACCCCTCAATTAAAAGATGAAATCAATACTGACAAATGTGAGTTTACATCTCAACCATTTACCTCTTAATTTCTAAGGGGGTAGACTTAATTAGAGCCTCATGACATCAGTGTGTGGGTCTGAAAGCTCAAAGAAGCTGGCTGACTTGACAGAAAGGGAAGCAGCCACAATTAACTGGCATGTTAGAATCCAACAGGAGGATGTTCCCTGTAGCTCAGCTAGGCTGGGTTAATTGGCAGCTGCTGTGTTGCTTTGCCTTTCTGTGCCACCAGTTGTGTGTAAGGTAAAATGTGGTCCTGAGCACAGGCCTAACAGGAGTTTAGTGCACCATTTGGGCACCTGAAGGGTTTCCCTCACACCCTCTCAACAATTTGGAGAGTGCACCTTCCCAAAGCCCCAAAGGCCAAGGGCTCACATGCTTTCAGGAGAAAGAGAGCTGATGTCCCACACTGAAGGCTTTTGGCAGTGACTGCATGCGGACCTCGGGGCTCTGAGAGTGGGAAGTGGGCGGCTATCAATCCAAGGAAGGATAAAAAAATTTTTGAGTGAAGGATTGAGGGGAAGATGGTGGGAATAGCACGAGACCCAGTGTGACACTGAGAATGTCTCTGGCCAACCACACATTTTGCAGTACTTTGGCCAGCCCAGTTTTAATTGATTAGGGATGACATGTCCTCCTGATCTGGAGGTTGAGTGTTGTACATCTACATCCTCTTGGTAACACAACTGTAGCTGATGCTACCCCCTGAGCTCAGGCCCCACAGTAGCAGATCCACATCCCCTGAAATCTGCAGGAATGATCTCAGGATACTGGGAGATAATATTTGTCTCATAATGAATTACTCACAGTAGCCTGGACAAAGAAATGTTGAAGTATTTTTTAAGTACCACATTTGAGCTAAATGGCACAAGGAAGGGCCTGCATGAAGCAGCACATAATTAATTGCGATCACAGCTCCGGTCATATCATGATCCATTTAAGTTATTTTTCAGAGTGCTCGTTATAGCCACTGTTTAATTCATTCTTTCATTAGATCACAGCTACGCGGGCATCTTTCATCTGCTGCCAGTGAAATTAATATTTTTCTTTATTCCTAGTACAGATATATTTTTTTTTCTTTTCTAAGATAGTTAATTCTGAGATGGTTCATGTGACAGGCTGGGTGGCAGAGTCAATCCTTACTAGGCATTTCAGAAGAGAAGGGCCTTTGATCTCCTTGTGTTCTGATGTTTGCCATAAGCTTTGCCCTCTCTCACTCCACAGCCCCTGACCCTGGCTCTCATTACATGGCAGCAGATTCTGTGGGTGTAAGTTTCCTTTTTTGCGGGCAGAATTTGCAGCCAGGAAACTGGTACCAGTAGGTTTTGAACCAAAACAGCAGATAATGATTCACCTCAGGCTAAATGTTCCCAAACCTAGGAGCAGAGGTGGCCTCCTGTCATGGGACCTGGGGGGAGCAAAACCAGAGGTCATACAGAACATGGGTGAATTATCCAGAAGGGCTATATAGTGGGCAGTACAAGGGGAAAAAGAGAGGCCTGTGCTTCTCTTGATCTCCAAGCTGACCCTGATTCAAGTCAGTCCCTTCATGCAGTGAGTTATTGTCACTATACGATTGGAACTCAGGCTGACTGGAATAGAGAGCATTGGGGTCTCTGCACCCAGACCTGTTCCCTTTTAAGCTTGGACAACACCCTGTTGGATAACTGAGTTGGTTTTAGCTAGAAAATGTGGCAAGTCAGAATTGCCCTGATAATTCTTGTCTGAGAGTGAGCACAGCCAGAAATGTGCTTCTTTCTGCATAAGTGGGTAGGATGGTTTGGAAGTTTCAAGTGGATGGCATAAACCTCAACAAATTCGTGTTAGTGCAAGACAATTCTTTTTACCATTTCTTTTCAGACTTTTAAACTATTTATTCCAATCTCCACATTTTAATAGTTTGATTTTAGCTTTCAAGAGATGCTCTTGAAGCAGATCCTGGTCATCTTTCTAACCTTGGGATTTGCATGGCTTTTTTTAGAGGCTGAGGGTTGTGGCAGTGCATATGTGCCACAATTGATGGTCATTCAACGAGTCATTCAACTTTAGTTGTTAATTAGGGCGGGCAGTATGCTTTGCTTCCTGTCAGAAGTTCTTTAAGTCCTCTCCTAATAAATGCTCTTTAATATCCTACAAGCCTGCAATTGCCTTGTAAGACTAAAGTGTTCCTGCCTGTTTTTTTCCAAGGAGGGAGCTGTGCAGAACTCCAGCCTGTGTTGTGTGCACATAGGTGTAAGTGTGTGTTGGTACAAATGCACACATTTCTGGCTGGCTTTCCAGTTAACAAAACCTTTTGCTCCAAGTTTACGGATGACTGGGACTGTCTCTTCCTTCCTCAGGAAGTTTGCCCCGAGGTGTTCTGTGTGCAAGGAGCCCATCATGCCGGCCCCGGGACAAGAGGAGACTGTACGCATTGTTGCCCTGGATCGTGACTTCCACGTCCAGTGCTACCGGTGCGAGGTTGGTATTCCACTCACGGCAGGGACAGAAAGCAGAGGTTGGCTTAACTTCATCGCCACCTCATGTTGCTCACACGACAGGCGTACCCTGTTGTAACACGGGCTCTACAATCAAATTACTTCATTGACTTCAGCAAGCAAGGAATTTTTCCTCATTTCTTTCAGCACAAATGAGAGGAAAATCAGGTCCCATGTTTATAACAGGTTCATTAGGAGAGCAAAAGAATGTGACTCAGGCAATTAGGGCTTAATACTTGAGAACTTCATAAATTATAGCCTGGACACAAATGTAGCTCATCTTTATGTTCTTAAAATGAAAGCTAATGCATGTTAGGATTTGAGCAAGATTGTACAGGAAACTCAGCATATGGCTCCGGGTTGAAGAATTTTAATGGACACATAAACATGATCATTCTTGCATTGTGCAATGCTTTTTGTGCTACTTTTCCTGTTCAGTTTCATTACACACTTCATGTAATTTTGATGGTAAGAATCTGAAGACAGAGAATAAAAATCACCTTAAAGCAATTAGCATGTGGGAACAGCTGTGTTAGGGAACCTTCAAGAATTCTTCAGTGCTAGTGTTACCTGTTGGATAATACATCAGCCAGATGGCAGGGTAAGAAAATGAGACCAAATATATTTCTTATTGCAGTTGCAGGTTTTAATAACCTTAATGGAAAGAAGGATGGACTAAGGTTTAAAGGTCTAGGCTGAAACTTGAGGCATCTGGTTCAATTCTCAATCTGACCTTGGCTTTCAGGGTACCTATCAGCCCATTACTTAGGCCCATTATTTTTTAAGATGCTGGGGCATTCCTACACTAAATTTTGTAGAGCCTCATTCATCATACAGCCTGTCCCCGTGCTGGCTGTTGAGATACCCAGGCTTTCACACACATGGCTCCATCAGCAGTCCTGGGCCAAGCAATTGCTTGATCACACAGTGCAGGATGATTCCCAGCTTTCCTAGCAGCTATACTTGGCCTTATAAGTTTAGTTGCTGAGATCTCTGGAGCAGGTTTGGGGGCCTTGTAGTGGGGTTTCCATGTGCCTGTCTGACATCCTCCTTTTAGCCACAACCTTTTTGGCCAGTTGTAGTACAAACACAGGTGACAGTTCTGGTAAGGGGAGACAGGCAAGGACTTGGCTTAGCTGCCACTCCTGGAATGGAGGCTGTAACTTTGTGGCATTAACTCTCCCAAAGGAGATTACCTGTAGGCATATATTGGTACCAAACCTTTTCCCAATGATGCTTCTTTTTTATCCTTTTTTGAATTAATAAATATGTGCTTCAGTTTGATGTTTCTCCAATGCTAAAGACCTTTGCATCCTCAGAAATGTGAAGGGAATAATCTCCTTTTATTTTCAATTGGATTAAACTCAGCAGAGAGCTTGGGAACCCATCTTCTCTGCAGCATTGTCTCTTATCAGAAAATGGCTTAATCGTAAAAGACATCACGTACCTCGGCTTCATTCTTTGTGCTGACTCGGGCTGGATTCTGTTACAAGGTGGAGAGTGAGGAGAGAGTTTCTTTGACTAATAGATTCTTTGCTTAATCTTGCTCTTTCTTATTTACTTTGCTCTTCCTGTTCACTTATTTCCTAGGACTGTGGTGGCCTCCTGTCTGAAGGGGACAATCAGGGCTGTTACCCTCTGGACGGGCACATCCTTTGCAAGACCTGCAACTCTGCTCGGATCCAGGCTCTGACTGCCAAGGCCAGCACTGATCTCTGAGTATCAACTGTGACCCTCCCCAGGATGCCCGTTGGGGGATATTGCACAAGCTTTGCATGATTTCTTTCCAGCCTAGGGTCTGAATCTCTGTTATTGAAAAAAAGGAAAAAAAAAAAAAATTAAAACTGGAAGGCCTTGGAACAAGAGGGCAGTTTGAGAGGCCATGTTCAGACTGCCCATGGCAGGCGCCTAATTTAGACACAACCATTCAGGAGGGCAGTGAGTCAGAGCAGTTGCTGTATCTGCAGCTGATGGAGTTAAGGGTCACAGCACCTAAGTTATCTGCCTGTCGAAGGAGGTCTGAACATGGTCCTAACTATGCTTCTGTGTTTGATTCTTGTTTCTTACGAAGTACATGAAGGTAGAGAATGAAAGATGGCTGAGCTAGTTATTTCTCCCAAGTTATTTTGAGAACCTGACCAGTTCTCATTGAAGTCATGGGGAGCTTCCCTTTGACTTTAACAGGATCTGTGTCACCAGCAGACGTAGCTCCACTGTCCCAGAAGGTGTGAGAGCAGACCCAGCATTAACACAAACAGTGAAACTGCAACTGTACTGCACCTGAGTGTAGGTGTGACCTTGTATCCTTAGGACACAGATAGGTTATTTCTTAGGCCCTTACTTGTCTCCATTCCCTTCCAGTTCAATAGGGTTTTTTCTTTTACTCATGAAAGTCTACTTAGCTGTTGCATAAATTTATTCAGTAGTGGTGCTTCCAATTCACAATGTATGAGCAATCACAGAAAGATGTGAGCTTGCACACACTGTACACTACACACACACTACACACTGCTGCACACACAATGTGCTTTTGATTTACCAGAGGCATAAGCCAGTCATGTCCATTGAGAAGATCTTTAAGGTATGTGGGGCTGGAAACACATTTCTGAAATCCCAGTGGTTAAAAAAAGATAAAAGTGACTACATAGAGCTGCAGTGCAAAGCGGCGCTCAAAAAAACCCTATGCCACTCTCTCATACAGCCCATTCTAGTGGGACCATTGGCAGTGTTGGTCTCTGGGTAGACATTCAAGCAATAAAGTCTTGTTCCATCTCCTGTTATTGCCATGGGAGGATTTTCCTTCAACAGTAACAGGGATTGAATTAGGCTTTGGGATGATACACATTTCTCTGATGTTAACACACATGAGCTGTAGTTTTCAATAAAAAAAATCAGATCTTGTTTCAACAACAGCAAAAAAGATCCTCCTAAATACATGTTCTGTTTTCATCCTAAGAAAGCTAGAGAAGGTATTAAGCCCTTCACTATGCCATTCCAGAAAGCAGACAATTTTTTTCCTCTTCTGTTTTCATCTGAGCCACTTATAACTTGTCTCTGGTGAAATTCATGGTAGTAGAGTGCTGGGCAGCAGCAGCATTTTCATCCTTAGTCCAGAATTATTATGTATCCCAAGGTAAATAAAACCTGGGCACAGATAATCTTTTTTTTCACATGATTGTGGGTTTGGGGTTTTTTTGTTTTGTTTTTTTTTTTTTTTTAGTTTGGTTAATTAAAAACAAATAAAAAAATTAGAAATCCATGGCATTCTGAGCAGCTATAATAGTCTTGTTCATGAAACCCATAATAACTAAGGTGCAAATTACATAGTGAGGGAGTAATTTTCTTATCATTGAATTGACATTAATATCTTATTTGCAGATGTAATCAAGGAAAATACCTTTCTTTGCACTTAAATTAAGAAGCAGAGCTGAAACAGTTGCAGGCTGATTGACCATATAAGTGACAAACTGGCACTTTTCAAGAGTAAGGTATAAAATTTTTTTTCATGCATCCCACTGAAAAACATTAAGAATGTGGTGCTTTCATCTTTGTATCAGGCTTCTGTTATAGAGAATAATTATATCCACTAATTCAGGAAAGAGAAGTTAGATGAGCTGAACTAATAGGAAACAAAGGAAAAATTGTGATGTGATACTGCAGCTCCTGCAAATGGTGCATTTCCTTTCAGTTTAGCATTAACCTTTCTGGGAGAGCACTGTGATAGTCAGTAGCTTCAGCTGTATGTGGTAAATTCATATGCAGAAATACCAGTCTGAAGCCTCCGTTCCTTACATGGTTTATATGTTGGCAAACTTCACCAGTGTCAGGGAAGTTTCCCAAAATTCACAGCTTGAAATGAATCCTTCTTTGTAGAAGGGTGGCATCATTGAGCAAAAGATTTCCTTTACCACCATAGGTAAAGCAGTTTGATTTTATATACTGGATTTCTACCCTGGCCTGCAAGAATTTTACTGCCTCAGACGTAAACAGATTTTTTGGCACCCTGGCTCCCACCGGGTTCCACCTGGGCTCCTTCTCCCTGAACCGTGGCATGTAAGGTCCTTCTGAGCTCGCTTCTTGACACGCAGTCTGCACCACCAGCATTCCAAAAAACCTCGTAAATACTGAGCAAATCTAGTTGGAACTAACCCTGCAAAAACAGGGGGAGGTCAGTGCTGGGATACCAGCGCAAGTGATAATGTGATGCATTTGGGTGCAGAATGAGCCATTCTTCAGGCAGAAAGCGTAGCTCTGATCTTCCTTACTCTTGTTGAGTGTTAAATCAGTGGCTGATGAGACTCTCCTGAATAACACTGGGGTACTTGATGGAAACAAGCTGCTGTGCCTTCCAGCAGAATGCCTAGGCTAAGGAGGACTGAAGTTCAGAGCCTTTGGGCCCTTTATGGCCCTGCCACAGGCTGGACTGGAGCAAGTCATATGGCTCCTTGTGTTCTGCCCTCTGCATGAGAGAGCTTCTTTGCCATTTCCCAGAGACGTTATGGGAATTAAACTAGTCACAGACTAGCCCAAACTACTGATTTCTGGAGCTCTATTTTCCCTTTCCAGAAAAGTTTGCTGGTATGTAGGCCTGGGATTCCAGCCCATTTCTATGCATATGGCCAGCCAGGAGATCTAGCTCTGAATCCTCTTTGTTATGAGAGTGCTGTGGTGAGTTGAGCTGGCATGCAGGGAGGTGAGAGCCAAACTTTTCAAGCATTAAATACTTCATGGATGAAATATGACTGACAAAGATTGAACAGTGTTGATGTTTGAGGTGCTGTGGCTGGTTTCTAGACCTGACACATCTGTGCAAAGGTACTATGATGGGGTTTTTTTCACCCCTGAACACCAAAGCCATCTGCCTGTTGGAAGGAATGAGTGTCCAAAACTCTCTTCTTTATTCTGTGTGGTTTTGTTTTCCAAAATTGCTATAAATATATTTGGAAGATATTGTATGTATATCACAGAGGCTCTCATCACCCACATGTATATGGAAATCTCCCCTCTGATGCTTCAGGATTTAATTAGGAAATGCTGGTGGGATTTATCTCAATTGCACTGCAATTAAGAACCACTGGGATATGGCTTCATCACAATATTTATCACTTATTTTTAATATATCATGTTTATCTGTTCTAAAGAAGGAGTCTTTTTGCCAAAGAGACCTTGCTTTTCTTAAGTTGGACTTCTTAGCCATGACAAAAATTCACATCATCTGTGGCTGTGGTAATGTCCAAACTGTTCTTTTCAGAAAGAATTGGAAGATCACACAAACATTTCTGTTCAAGCCTGCAATTTCTGCTTCTGCTGCTTTGTCTTTGTCTAGCATTTGTTGGCAAGTAGGGCCTGATCCCATCATTTGTGTGGCCAGACAGGGCCCAGGATCAGGTTCTAATTTAGCAAAATATTTCAGTCCCTGGGGTTTGTTTAAGCATAGACTTAAAGCCATTGCATGGTGTGGCATAAGCCATTAATACCAGACTGGTTCTTTATCACCTGATCATACAGGTTTGATCTGGGTAGGATGTGGGCACAGTCGAATTTCTATCAAATTACGCAGAACACATGAAATGGCTTCTGTGTCACCCTTATGCCAACTGCAGGAGAACACCGGCGGCTGATCAAATGTAACATTTGGATGACAGGAGGCTGAGTTGTTACAAGATGAATGCTTTGTGTTGGGTGGCTGTGGCACCTTCCATATGTCACAAGTAACCCTACAGCCAGATTTACTATTTCTTTGAGCAATGGCTTTAAAACTATCTACTTAAACTTTCTCCAGGAGATTGGGTTGCCTTGGTTACAGCCCAGTGCTTAAGAATATCCCCAAGGCTAACACTAGTATTTTGTGAATGTGCTGGTTTTATTGTCACTTATTTTATTCATTGAACATTGCTTTTAAAAACAGAAAGCCACACCAATTCTTTAGCCTATCAGATAACGCACATTTAATTTTGGGTTTAGGTTTTTTTTTTAGTATTTTAATTCTTAGATTTTTATCATGGCTGCAAAACACTTGGGTAATGACTTAATCATAGAGGTGTGAGAGTACCAAAGTGTTTGGTATCACTCTACATAATAGTGTTCATTCTGATGGCAGGAGCAAGGCTTTCACAAAACACAAGCCTTACATTGACTTTCTGCCTATCAGCAAAATGTGCCTTGGAAGAATGAGAAAAAATGTGTCTTAAAAGAAATGATGGTTGTTTAAAGGACAAGTCTGTCTGAAATCTCTTTGGACCTGTTACAGCCCCTGCCTGGCCCTGGTTAGTTCAAGCCTGGCTTAGGTTTGATAAATGCTGGTTCCTTTTGATTTTGAGAAAGTCTGGCAGGCGAGGGATAACAGGACCCAAGAGAAGGTTCGTGAGAGAAATCCTGTGTCAAGGACAAATGTTGGACACCTGGTGCTTGTGCTGAGCGGCTCAGAAAGGGTTTGAGTTGATGGCTGGTCTCTGTTGGTGTCTGGTCCCTGCAGCTGGGTCACGATGTTGATTTGCTGTTTGTTCACCAGGCTGGGTGGACAACACCTCGTACAGGTTCAGTACTGCGAGCTGGGGCTATTGGAGAGGGGGTGCTGAACAATCCCACTGTGGTGAAATTCCCACGAGAAAACACCAGTGATGGTGACTGAGGGTTTGTTGTGGAAGGAGGGCAGGAACTGCTCCATACCCTAAAGGTTAGTAAAACACAGACTAAGAGAGCTGTGAGAACACTGTTTCCAGTTAGAGCTACTTGCAATTTTTATACTAAATTACGTGATATCAGAAGGGCTATTTTTTTAATGAGAAATTCTTTCTTTTTGCAATGTTACCCAGTACATTTTTTGGAGGGTTTTTTTTGCTGTTATGATTAAAATCCTACTGAATTTTCATCTAAATAAATTTCAGAATTGTTAACAAATATTTTTATTTCTCAAAGACCCATGTCTTCTTTCACAGTTTTTTTTTGTAGTTCTTGGGTTTCTTCTGCTGGTAAATTAAAGTTTCTGTGACAATTTGAAAACTTCTTTGGATAAAAATTCTACTTAAAACCAAGCATATGTTCTTGGGAAATGGTTCAATATTGGACCTGGTGAAATTAAAAAAAATCTTTGAAACTTTTCACAAGATGTTTTTTCCCTATTTTTAACTAGTTTTGCTAGTTTTGAAGTCACTGTTTCCTTTGTTAGAACAATCCAAGTAATGTGACTCTTAAAATAACAGTGTTACTTCTGTTGGATTCATTTTCTTATCCGTCTTAAAGCCATGGAGTGGCTGGCTCTAGGGACTGCCAGTGTCTTCTTCTGTGGCAATTGCAATTTTCTTCTTTGTTTTTATCTTGGGGTCTTTTTCTGTTTGGTTTTTTCCCCTGAAATTACTGAAGAATATAAGCACATTATGGCAACTGCCATGAAAATCAAGATATACTGATTGAACTTCATCTCCTTTCTGGGCTTGGGAATGGCATTTTTCCTTAAACATTTCTAGAAATATTGCCTGTCTTCCTCAGCATTTCAAGTTTGAATTTGCAATAGTTGGTTGCCCAACTGGCATTTGGAGCCTGAGAGAGAACAGACTTTACAGCTGTGAATCTATAACATTCTTCCAGCATCTAAAAAGCTAAGAGAAAAAACACAACCTCAGTAGGTTTCCTGGTGGACATTGAGGAGCAGCTCTCACTTCAGCCTGGAAATTTTCTGCTGTGGTCTGAAAAAAACTAAGTTCCACCCTTGCAGAGCAGTCTGGCTTACACATGCACACGTCAGGTGTTTGTGGGGCTATAACTGAGTAGAAATACAGGCAATATTGGCTATTGCTACTTATACCCCACAGGCCTTTATTCCTGACTCCGTGTCCCTGGTCTCTCTGGCTTCATGTAACGTGTGGAAGCAGGGGGTTTATCACGGGTAGCAAGAACATCCAGTTAAAACTTTTTCTTTTTTTTTTTTTTTTTTTTTTTTTTTTTTTTTTTTTTTTTTTTTTTTTTTTTTTTTTTTTTTAATTTTGCTATTTGTCCAGTATTCTCATCCTACCCAAATATTTTAGAAAATGAGGAAGGAAACAGAAGCCGCAGGTGATGGCATTACCTTTATATTTCCAGGGGTTAGAGTCCCTCCCCAGGAACATCACGCGTGGGGTGTCTCTGCTTTCCTGCCTCTGCCTCCCCTTGCCCACAGCCTCTCTCTTACCCACTTTTTCCATGTCCTCAACGTGCACTCATCTTTGCAGTGAAGATGGTTTCTTACTTACTTCACCGAGGTATTGTGAGTGTTCGCTAGTAGTTGGAAAAACTTGTTCAGATCTGTAGTCAAGTAGTTTTGTGTGTCCTTAGTATCAGTGGCCTGCCATATGGATATCAAAGAAAATTGTTATAATTATTGCTTTTAAAATGATTATGAAATTGTGCCTTACTTTTTCAGTCATATTTAACCATGTCATTTAGAACCACATGATTGCAGGGATTTACCATGAAGAAATATGTTTGAAGGATAGTTTGTTTTTTAAGTATTTTTTTTCTCAAAAAATGATTTTATTAGCTTTTCCTCTTCTATTTTTTTCCCTCCAGTTTTATCCCTTTAATATGTTTGTGTAAAAGGGCAGCCAGAATTTGCATTTGTGAGAGACAGAAGATTTTATTTGGTCTTGTATGTAGAGCTTTCATTTTCTTTTATGTTCCTTCAGGAAAATTCCTCTCTCCCCAATTACTCATACTGAGATGTCTTTAAATGCAGGCTGACCAGTAAGGGTTTTTTGTTGTTGTTTAATTTAGTGTGTGGTTTGCTTTGTGGTTGTGGTTTTTCTTTTAATTAACTAGATATCGGGTGCTGGGGAGGCATTGCACATTAATGCAGAACGTTAATGCTAATTTTCACAAAAAAGACAAAATTAGAGTCTGTCTCCAGTGCAGTTTTGTTACTGCTCTGTGTACAACACTAATATTAAGCCAGACTGTAAAGGCTAAATACTCAGAGTGACCTACTTCCATTCACCAGCAAGAATCCTTTGTCAGCTGACTCCTGTTTGTTTGTTCATTTTTAAATGTCGGATTACAGAACGAGCATCTCCTAAAGATGAAAGAAAACAGTGTTTTCATGTGCAGGAAATTTGGGGTTGCAGTAACAGAACATTTTCTTTGTGAATTTGGATGTCATGGTGTTTTAAGCTCCTGCCTGGAGCCTAAATCAATTTGGCCTCTCATCCAGTTCATCTAACTGGTGCTCCTAAAAGGCTGCAGCCCTGCAAAAGCTCATGCAGCATTTTTGGCTGCCTTCCCTTGCTCCCATTTGGTACATATTTGCACAATTTAACTGAGCTTTTCTTTCTGCTGAAGGTCAGATGCAAGCGATACGAAACACTAAACTTTGTAAACAAGCAAAGCCATTTCAACCACAGCGTTTTGGACTAGAATGGATTTTTAGGTGGCGCACTGTCTGCTGGCCTTTGGAGAGGGGATCCTGAGACTACATTGGACTGGAACAGGATGCAAAGCCACAAGCCTTGTTTTTTTTAATAAACTACTTACTGTAATCCAGCTACACAGTTTCAGCCTCACACTTCAGAAGAAGCTTCCAGTAGCTATGCACGTACAGGCACTTTCTCTCTTGCAGAAAGTGAAACTTTCCCAACCAGAGTAAATTTAACCTATTGCATAAGATGCTGGAAGTTGCTTGGTTTTTTATTTTCCTTGGGATTCTCACTGTAACCTCTGCGTGCAGAGGATGAATAGCTTTTCTTTTTCCCCTCTTTTTTTTTTTCTGACAAGATTAGATGTTGCATATTGATGAGCTAGCATTTCAAAGGTCCGTGGGGCTTTGGAACATATTAAGAATCTCTGAAGTTTAATATTCACCATGTTTTAAATATTCAGAAGGAAAAATCTGCATAAAATGGCTTTTGATAAATACGTTCTAGGGATTCTTTCTTTCTATCTTACACAGGCGTTGTGGGGATTGTGGCTGTGCCAGTTTTGTTCCAAAGTGTCTTTTGTTTCAGCATTTCAGGACCATCTTGGTCCCATTTGTATGCCCAGTACCAGCCTGAAGTCTGTTATGGTTTCTGCTGGGACTTTACAGCAGGCCAGGTGGATGTGACCAAGGAAAAGGCTCAGCTGAGCATTGGAACTCCTGAGTATCTGCTTGGGGGCTCCCTCCTTATGAGAGCTGGGCACATCCAGCCCTTTTCTGTGCCTGCTTCTTGTGATGGGCTTGAGATCAGTCCAGTGGTCAGGCCCAGAGGAGATCTTTCTGCAAAGGTGCTCCACACCAGTGGATGTTTGAGATTGGAAAGGGCAATATCCTGGGTGCAGGAGCAAAGCGGTGTCATTCCATGCATCTCAGCTCTCACAGGGCAGTCTCCCCTTCCTTGGAAGTCTCTTTGGTGAGAATCTCAGCAGTACAAGAAGTGCCTTTAGGAGAAGTCCTCCCTTATGGATGCTCCATTTCTCATGCTCTTGAAAATCTGAATCAAGCTTTAGATGAGGAGGATCAGTTGTGGGCTGCAAAGATGTAGCTCTTTTGCATTTTGTATTACCAGCCTTACCCTCTTTGTCCCATGGTACATGCCAGGGTGCTGCAGGACAGTGCTTTGGTCCTGCTCACACCCAGCCTTGACTTTGTCGCACCAGTCCCTGTTGAATCAGTGCCTGGTATTTGTTCTCAGGACCGCTCTGGCTTGGGCCAAGGGCACCTCATGCCTCTATGCAAAAGGTGGTGCTGTCAGGTTTTACCTTACAAATAATGCAGCCCTTTCAAACTCACCTTTCTCCTCTCATGTATTCTTGACAGAAGTAGGATTTTAAATATTTCATTGCATTCTTCTTTCCTCTTCCTTTTTGCCAGATGCCTTGAAAACATTGTCAGATTACGATCTGGGGGGGATCAGGATCAGTTTCCTTTCCTTCTTGATTGCATGGTGTAGGTTTGCAATGAGGGTTTTGTCCTTTCTTCTTTTTTTTTTTCTTTTTTTGTTAGTCTTACAGAACAGATGCCTTCATTTTATGCAGAGAAAGATTGTCTATGATTAGAGCTAATCCAGGATGGCAGAATTGGACCCCCACAGTGAAAGCTAGAAAAGTGATTGCAAAAGTATTCTGTTTCTCCTTTATTAATTGCACAGGAAGTTTCCACCAAAGGCCTCATGTAGCCCAACTGGCCTATGTAATAAGTAGCAGAGCCTGTAATTACAGTCTGTCTTCTGATCCTATCTGTGCTCTGACTTTCTAGGCACTGCAGTTCTATTTACATCTGGCTCTTTGTCACCTTTTTAAATTTTTGATTGGTCACTGAGGGAAGGAGAGCACGAGCAGTGAGCCCTGCGGGGTGCAGCGAGTATAAACGAGGGAGTCCTCCTCCCTCTCAGGTATCCTCCTGATTTGAGACACAGAACAGAGCAAGAGGAACAGGAGGATTTTGCCAGCCATGCAGCAGAGGAAGTGGGCTGCCCGCCAACTGGGTATCTTTCAAGACCTCAGAGTTCTTTGTAGGACTGGAAATTTGAACCTTTTACAGGTCTTAACTAGTGTACTCTCCTGTGAGGGAGTTCATCAGCATTTCTTTGCTCAGAGTGGTTGCTACAGGATTTGACCTTTATTCTTTGTAAGATTCAAGGTTTTATGGTTGGAAAGAGATCCTTCCCCATATGGCATGAGGAGGAAGATGGCTTTTGGCATCGTGCACAGAAGCTGTGTTACAAATCCTGCTATCAATGTGTAAAGCAAGAGTAACTTGAGTGGGTGGGGGAAGGCAGTGATTTACACGTGGTTCAGGACCAAGTTCACCAGCTCTGAGCACCAGCAAGCACAGCCTCAAGCAGATGAGCTCCCTGGGGTGTCAGTTCTGAGACCTGCAAGTAAATAATGGGCTCCTTGTGGGAGCGTTTGGTGCTGGTCACTTTGGCAGTAATCTCTTGTCTCTTTGGAAACATCCGCTAAACTTTGGATAAAGCTAAAGAGTGGTGCCCCCCAGTCCTTTTCCTGAAGGCAGACTCCCAGTGCTATGTTTGATGAAGAGGAATGAAAGCCATTAGGCAAATACTGTACTCTGCAAAAAAACCCATTAACAATCTACTACAGATACTTTTAATGTCCATTAAACTGTTGCACAAATTGTCCCTTTTCTACAGCTTGCACTATTATTTCATTATTTTTAACCTGACTTCAGTTTAAAAAATACTCTTCAATTATTTTTTAATTTTTTGTAACTCTGCTTCTAAGAAAGTTGATGCTTTAAAGGAAAAAAAAAAACAACTTAGTTTCAAACATGGGTTTTTCAGGCTTCTAAATTAATAATTTCTACACCTGACCCAGTTCCTGCAGCTGCCAAAAAAGAAAAGAGAAAGCTATTTAAATTTCTCATAGAACCATTTATCTCTTAAAATATGCCAAGGCAATTTGAGGTGGGGGTGGAGACTCAGCTATTTATCTCAGCAGCTTGATTTTTCTCTTTATGTTTCTAACTGTCAGGGGGAAAAAACCGGTAGGAAGCTATTCTTGGGCTATTATTGATGTATTGTGTTGCCATTATGCAGGATGTCTGCTTTGCTATATACGGAAGGACATTAATAATAGCCATCTCCCCTGCCCCCACCCTCGGTTCCTCTTTGGGAAGATATGGTTTAACTGGAGCATCTGCTGTGTTCAAATTGCTGCTCCTTCCTCCCCTTCCCCCAGTTCATTCCCAAACTGGTTTTAGGAACCAGGGCTAAGGGAATAAGGAGACATTACTTTTGCCATTTTTCTGCCTACTTCTGTGGTTGCTCCAGGCAAATCATTTCTATGCCTTGTACCTGTCTACCCTTTTCCTTCCCATGTATTGCCCCTGCTTTCACTTTAAGTTCATCAGTGCGAAGAAAAAACCCTTTCTTGCTGCCTTTTTCTCACAAAGGCTGGCTGGCAGAACAGGCTCAGCAACAGACCTCTGATTTGTTATTACCCAGCATTTCATATCCACGAACTTCAGTTTCATTATTTCCAATTAGTAGGAAAATGTATTCCTGTTCCCATCCCTCCCTACCCCAGGTTTAAAACATTGTTATGAGACTTTAAAGGGTCCGTCTGCTTGTTTAAAGACTCAGATGCTTGTTTTATTTTTGGAAGCAGTGTGTACAGTGAACAGGAATAGTTTGATGTTTAAAAAATAGCCCCAGTTCAGCATTCCCCTGAAGTGCGGGAAGTCCTGTCTCCACAGGGCTGTGCCAGCAGCGTGACAGCCCAGAGAGCAAAGCCAGCTTGAAGAGGAAAAAGAACTGGCCTGCCCCATTTCATCTGTGAGAAGAGAGGCGAAAATAATAAACGTGGCAAGAAAATAAAGAGCAGAATTGCTCTGATTTTTTATTTTAATGGCTGTTCCTATGTCTCCCGCTGATTTTGTTCCATAGTAGCTTTGCTTATTCAGCATTTTTGGTAATCAGGACCATGTGCTTTTTCATGGTATCATTATTTTTCATTTGTTGAGTCATAGTCTTGCTCTGGTCCCCATAGGGTATGGAGCCACTTTGGTCTGGGCACTGAATGAAGACAGTTAGGAGCTTTCTCTAGGAGAGCTTACCTAGAATTTGGAACCAGAAAATGCAATCAGAATAGTTTCCAGTTCTGATATAGAGAGGTTTTCAAAACTGGAACTCTACATGGGAGGAATGCCTTCACTGGGGGAATGCTTAGGTTTCAAAATGAAAGGGAGATGGCCATTCAGAGTAGTTTCTTGCTGCTCTTATAATCTTCCTGGCGGTGGCCAAGGAGAAAAATGACACCCTCTGTTCCCTAAACTAAGCCAGAGCCCAGCATCTCCTCTGCAAACATTTCCTCCAGCTTTCCATACTGCTGCAGCATGGGAGTGAGGAAGGCCTGCTAAGGGAGCAAGGTCAACCTCATCCTCTCCACAGCCAGTGCTGCTCCCCATGGTGAGTCTGCGTCCAGCCTAGGGCTTGATCCTGCCTTCCTAGTGCGAGTGTTTTGCCAGAATCAGCTGTTTTCCCTCTGCCATTAGCTATGGGATTGTGTGCAATGATGAGGATTTGCAGGGAAGGAGGAGAAGATCCTGTTCCAATTAGGCTGCCTTTGTGCTAATGTTTCATTCAGGGCTGCATGAGATAAGAGCAGTTTGCACTGAAATGCACAGCCGGAGGTTGTAGTTTGCGTTTCAACGGTGTTGAGATGGTACCCATTGAAAACACGGAACTGGGGCGCTTTTTTGCATCTGCCAGTGCTTTACTGATAGCTCTGTGTGGGCTGGAAACACATTTCAGTTTGTCAAATGGACATTTTGTGCCTTGTCCCCCAAGTCTGATCTAGTTCTTTGCTTTATCCACCTAAAAAGCAGTAATGTTTCTAATGTTCCTAAGTAGCTAAGCTCCTGACAAGCATCTCAGCAGAACAACCAGCAAGGTGACAAGTAGGCTATTGACAGAGCTGCCTTTACAAAAAGTGTATTCCACTTTCTTCTCTGTGTGCCTTTTCAGAGACCTGCTGTGCTCCTTTATGGGCAGCAGAGAAACAGTCCTAGTGCTGAGCAGGGATGGGAACTAGGAGGGTGATGGAGAAAAGAAGCAAGAAGCTAATGTTGAGCATCTGTTCTCCATGGGGATAAGCAAAGCAATGACTTATCCCATCAATACAGCTTGTCTTGCTTTACACACCCTTTTGTCTGGTGGACAACTGTTCTGTAGCAGAGGTACTTGGGTATATCTCCTCAAACATCTCTTCCTGATCAGAACTCCAGAGTCATTCATAGCTGAAGAATTTTATTCCCTTAATATTGTCTCTTATAAAATCTCCATCACTCATTTTTTATCTAATGCCAGAAGAGAAAATCTGAAGGTGAACCAAAGTTTGATTGGTGCTATTGTATTAAAAAGGCTGATATGCTCTCATTTTCAATCCTCAAAGTCATGTTTTAGCAAACTTTTCCCTGCTGTGATCAGACAGGAAATGCAAGGTGCATTGGAAATGCAGTAAAGGGAAAGATCTGATGTTTTGATGCTCCGTACTGCACCACTGTGACCTCCTCTGCTGTCCCTCTGGAGAAGGAGAACTGAGTATTGGTAGAAGTATGGGCAGAGCAAAGTAATGCCTGGACTTTCTCTCACAGTCTTGCTAGAAAGGATCTGCCTTGGTGAGGCATCAACTTCCTTAATGGTCCTGTATTTTCCCATGCCACAGCTTCTGTTTTGGACAGTCAGAGAGACTGGATAGCAGCCTCCAGTGCCTTCCCTCCAGTTAGTCAAATGAGAGACCCTGAGTACTAATTCTGCTGTTTTAGTAAAAAGACACTTTCCAGCACAGAACAAACAGCAGAGGTTTGTTGTGTTTCAGAGCCCAATCTCTCATGCTGGCTTTACCTGTGGGCTGATCCAAGGGGGTCTGAACCATACATAGGTCATTCCAGAAGGATTCCTCTTGGCTACATGCCCTATGGAGAACCCCCTGAAGGCTGGGAGAATGATTCAGCTCTTTCAGACTGCAAGGAGGAAGTGCCCCCAGGAATGTATTTGCCCTACGTAGCTGCTATGCTTTGGCCTATCCCTGCCAGCTGCAGACCTGTCTGCTCGAGGGTTCACCGGGGATGATCTGTACTGGATGTGCAGTAATTCACAGTGGTTTGAGGTGGTGTTTCAGCTTCATCATAGTTGTTGGTTTAGCCCTTGAGATGGAGAAGGTTTTGCATTGTTGCTTTTGTTGCAGCTGGGAGGGAGCGTGACTGGCCACTCTCCTTGTCCAGTGTCAGCAGACAGAGGCTCTCAGTGGTATGGGAAGCATCTTCCTTTTAAATGTGAATCACTAGCCTAGGGATCTATGCAAAGAGGGGCACAAGGAAGCATTCTCTGTATGAGGAATGCTTCTGCTGCACACTCTATGCCCTCAGATCCTAATGAAGTAACATTACTTGAGCTTTTAGGACTGGTCTCCTATCTATCAGAGCTTGGGGGTACCAGGGTTTTACTCCTTGCTGAGCAAAAGCACTACCCAAGTCTGTGAGGGGCCTAATCCTGCTGCCATAGGAATTTTCCCGATTCCTGTGAATTGCTGAGTGCACCTCCTGTGAGCTGCTGAGTAGCCTCCCTTGTCACTGAACCCATCAGGCCACTTGTCTCCCTCACTGACTACTTCCATAGGGCTTTGAGGGCACTCAGGAAATGCATTCAGCACCTTACAGGATCAATCTGCTAGGCAATAAATGAAGTTTTTTCTCTGGTAACTTGTGTGCATGAATTGAAAATCATTTATTCCAATTTGTTCTGAGGACAGATGCAGCATATACACATTTTCTATATTTATAAATATATATAGATATATATATTTTGTTCTCAGCTAGTTACCTCTTCTAAACTGCAATTTTCAGAGCAACCGGCATATATTTTTTATTCAACACGTAAAATGACTTTTTACAGTAAGAGAATGAAAGCTGTTTTAAGCATGTGTTTTCTGTATTTTTATTATGCATTATCCAATTATATTGAGATGTATTTTCCTCTTTGCTCTGCTCTTTCAGTTGTTATCCTTTTTATCAGTTATGCTTTTCAAATGTTTTGTAAGGGAAAATAAATATGCAAAATCACCAGATGCCTTTTTTCTTTGCAGAAGAAGTATCACAAGTGCTTTTTTATTACATTTTACCAATCCAATAAACTTCTTACAAATTTCATTTTTGTTTGCTAGCGTGTGAAATTATTTTTTCAAGTCGAATGGTATTTACTTTCTCCCAACCTCCACCTCCAATTACGCTTCATATCCTCCACCTTTTTCTCTTTTAGGTTCAAAATTTCATTGTACGGCTCCTCATCACACCTAATTCAAGAGCCTGTTTCACTGTTGGGTAAAGATGCCAGAAATGTGTCCCAAAGAGGCTTCCCCCTGTTGTACTGGCCATCTCTTGATGAATTTTGCACTGTCCCTAAAAATGTGTGCCTTTGCAGTGGAGAGCACTCAGTTCCTAAACCATGCAGTAATCTGCAGAGGGGTCCACAAATGTTCTCAAATTTGGGTTGTGATGGGGTGACAGCAGAGCCAGGCACCTTGCTCTGCAGCTGAATGGAGGAACATTATTCAAACTGTTGTGGGGAGAGTAGAAAGAAGTGTGGCTAGCAAAGCCGGCCTCTTCTAGAAACTTGTTTCTAGGCTATCTCCTGGTAAATAATCAGGATTGTTCCCATCTGCTTAAAAAATATCACTGATCACCACACAGCTTGACCTCCACCTCTTCAGCCAGAGAACGTGGTGCAGCACTGAACGCTCTTCCTGACAGAAATGCTTCATGTGGTGGGGAATCCAGTGTATCCTGGTAAGCTTTTCCAAAAATACATGCTAACTATCTGCGCCCTGCTTATAGCCTCTGTTTTTCGACCCTTTCTATCCTTGGACATTTTTATAAAAGCCCTTTTCTCTCAGAAATCTCCTGCACAGAGCTGCACAGACCGTCTTCAAGGTGGGATTCATTTCCATGAACTTTAGCAGCCTGGAAGACAGCTTTGTTGTCTAAGGTGGGCCTCCAGTCAGTGGAGAAGGTATGTCATCTTTTCTTTAGGTAAGCATCTGAGACAGGTTTGTTCTGTGCCTTTGAGGGTTAAATGAGATGAATACTGTCCTCCCTGTCAGCAGAAGTGGTTATCTTAAAACACTTTTTGAGAGCTGTAGAAAGATCCCAAGGCACACAATACAGCTAAACCCGTTCCCTCCGTGTCACTCCCAAGAAAATTTTATCTAGTGTGACCTTGAAGACATCTGCAGATGGAGATCCCACAACCTCCCCTGGCAGTCCTCTCTATAGCAGTGTTGTCTTCACCCTTGGACAATCTTTCCTACTGTCCAGACTAAATATTCTTGGCTGTAAATTAAATCCCATTCTTACTTTCCCACCACCAGGGAAAATGAAGGACTCCTTTAGAAGGTTATGTATTGTCAGGGGATGCTTTTTTAGCCATGGAAGGAGGCACAGGCAGCAGCCTCGCTCCAGCTCCTCCTCCCCTTCCCCAAGGGACTTTAGGAAGGGCCTGTGTTCTCCCTCAGGAAAGGACAAACTGCAGCTTGTTCCTACAGGACACGGGAGTCTGACAGGCTTTGTCCTGGCAGTAAAGGGAGTGTGCTGGTGTGGGCTTTCAAGTCTATTCAGCCTGCTGTATAGTTTTCCAAACTCGATATTATTACTTCCTTTATAGCACAAGGTACTTTTTCCTAAACTTGTTACAATGGAAAAGTTCCAGGGATACGTTGTCCACACGCAAATCAAAATGCATTAGCAGGCCAGGGGCCAGAGGCGAGGGCCAAGGGTGGGGGAGCTATTAATTCCATAGTTTGGCACTGCTTTTCTTGCAATCAAAGGCTACCAGAATCCTTTGAAGACAATGAAAGCTTTGGGAGTGAAGTGTATCTAAATCCAGGTGCCAATGGAGGCCGTCCCAGAGCTGAGGGAGGGATGGAGGCAGAGTTGACTGTTTGGCTCTGTTGGTGATGTCCCTGGTCAGATGAAGAAGCAGTCATACCCCTGTGTTCTCCTGGTGCAATGGCCGTCTCCAGCTGTGCCTACTGGAGATTTAACCACCTGGCTTTGAACAAAGGTGAGTCTGGGATGTTTATCTTGGTGTTTATCTACACTAACCTCCTGTATGACTTCTCTGTCAAAAAAGGAGTTTTATTTTCCTTTCTAGTCAATTTTGAGAAGATTTCAGGGGCTTCCTGAGCTTCCTCAGGGGTTTTCAAAGCTGGAAAGAAGCCTGGAAGGCTGACAAATCTGTCCCCAGTGCTGGTCTTAGCAAGCAGTATTGGTGTTCTGGGAAGGGTTTGGAATAATAGTTTGGAAGTGAAGAGCCCAATGCAAGAGAGCAGCAGGGCTTCCTCTGAGAGAGATGGACACTTCCAGAGGGCCATTCCTCCAGCATATCTCTGGCAGCTTCTTCATGGCAGGGTGCACTGCTTTCTGGAGAGGTCTCTCTCATGCTATTAATTGTCAAGGGACTCTGAAGGGTTAGACCAGACCTTTCAGACAGCTGAAACTGGAGAAGATGAATGGACACAGTGAGCGGGCCCTTTCAGTGCTGCATTTCCCCCAAAATGGCAAGTGGCTGCATCACACAGTGCCACCACGGCTGCAAAAACAAGCGGGGGAAAGGGGGAAGAGGAGTTTGGGTGGGGCTGTCAGGAGAACTGCTGCTGCTGTCAGTGTCACCTGTCACAACCTGCCAGAGTTGTGCCAAACAAAGTGCCACTACTCTGGTGACACAAAGGAGTTCCTTTCCCCAGGGAACTCCTGTGAGGAAGACTGGGAGCTCTCTGCCTCTGCTCTGCCTGACCAGGCAGTCCTGGTAATGGTGAGTCAAAGGGGGTGAAGCCTACACTTCTTTTGCTGCTGAGAGGTTTTGGGAACAATGTTTTATTGATACTGAATCCACTTAAAATACACAAGGTCAGCCCTGGAGCAGAACAGAGATGTAGAAACTGCTTTCCAAGTTTGAAGCACCTCCAGTGCAGTGTCACCAGGAGTTACACAACACAGTTTTCCACAAGGTAAGGAAAAATAAATAAGCCCAAATCATTGCATAGCAGAATGGTCTGCTTCTTTATCTTGCCATATTGTTGGTGTTGGACTGAATCTACTGTCTTAAAGTATAAATATAAAGATGCTGCTAAATCATCACTATTTCAGCAACTAATTAAAGGGTAATGCTCATGGTGTAGCCGTATATGAGGCAATAAACGGCTTTGGTGGCTGATTAAACGCTGGCACCGAGGCATTTAATTACAGCAAAAGCCAATTACCATGTGCATATTCCGACACCACGGACATTACTCCTGTTCTGTGACGGAACAAGGAAAGGCAATAATCCATGCTATAGAGACATATAGCACAGGACCCTCTAGCTTTGCCAAAACTGCCAGCTGTCCTCTCCAGTGGCTCTGAGATGAGGGCTCCATCTCCATGTGGAAGGCTCAAAATGAAGTCCCAGAGTAAAAATGCTTTGTAATTTACAGGACTCATTTGAGATCTAGAAACAGAGCCAAATATTGCACATCCTCCCCGCACTAAGGTACATTTGACCATTTGTAGAACATAATATTCCCACACTCAGGTAACAGGGACATTTAAAGCCTCGCCTGAGCAGATTTACCATCGATGGGCAAGTCAGTGGCACTAAAGGAAGAGGTTATGTGTAGCCTTTTCTTCCTTCAGTTATTGCATTGCAGAAAGCATAATCAGTTGCAAAACACCCCATGCCATTCTTCAGTTAATTGATTTAAAAGCTGGAGTCTGATTTTCACAGGCTTTCAGCTCTTGCACTATCCATTTGACTTAACCAGCTCAGCACCTCTTCAAATTAAGCCCTCGCTCTCTTTAACCAGTAGTGAATTCTTCCTTTTAAAGGAGTTTCCTAGAGAAATTCTCTCTTAGAAAATCCTTGGCACAAAACCTTAGCCAGCCTTGGCATGCAAACCTGCCTCACGCTGGCATTAACAAGCCTCTTATTTAAATGTTGATGAGCTCTTTGCTGCCAGTTAGCAACGGGAAATGCAGTCTGTGTGTTAAACGAGAGCTGGGAATGACTTCCAAATACCAAAATGTTTGTTAAACTCGCAGCCCACCTCTTCCCTCCTTGGGAGTGGGAAGCTTCCCAGCAAATTGGCCCCATTTTGCACAGAAACTGCCAGGCAGGATCAGACCACGCATCCCTCTGGTTCTGTGGCCCACGTGGGACCACTGCCACGAGCACGGCTTCCCAGGGCACCCTGTGTACCCCTGGTGTGGCCATCTGCCCCAGGGGACCCTTCCCTGACCCCGTTAATTAGACATATTCTCACGCAGTGAAGATGGGCTCCCCCTGCCATCGTGTTTGTCTGGGGTTCTGTGATTGCTTTTAACCTCTCTCGATACACGGGGGTCTGGTGGCTGTTCCTGTACTGAGAGCTCATGAATTGCACCCCCAAACCTTTCTGAACCCCCTTGGTTCTCTGCAGGGCTTTATAGAAATGCATTCCACAAGCTGATTGTGATATTATGTTTATTGATGTATCACTTTAGCTAGACAGACACCCCCTAAAATTCAGCCAGAGACTCTGAGAGCAAGTTCTGTTTTCTTGCCATTCCATGGAGACCAAATGCCTTGTTGCCTCTAAGTGAGGAATATCATATATGGTGGGGCTCTTCTGTCCTTCTGGGACTCTTCCCTTTCATGGTGAGTCAAAGGATGAGATTCAAACTCTGAATGCCAGGCAAGGGAGTCTTCCTGTATCCTTGTGTTACCTTTCTGCCTTCTGAAACCAACATGTTCCCCAGCCAGGGAATGTGTAAATTCTTTTGGCTACCGCTCACATTTGGATGAATCCCAACTGTGCATATATACAATGGTCGGTTTCCTCGGTGTTTGAATGAACCAGAAAGGCTTTGTCTGCTCTAGATGGGTGCTTTCAATCCCATTTATGGTACATTATATCAGCTGAAATAGCATCTGTGAGGTCCTTCAGCTGAACCACCATCAGATTTACAGCCACCGCAGAGGAGTTAGCAGGCTGGCTCCAGAGAGCTATGAGCAGTAACCATACTCTCCTGAAATATTTGCTTTCTCTGCAAAGCTGACCTGAGGAAGAATCTGTTGTTCATTTGAAGATCTCAGTTTGTTCATTTGTTTGGAGAATGTCTTCAGAATGTGAAGATATGAGCTTCAGATCTGAGAGCCAAAGACATGATTCTTGTTATCGCAGAGCTGGTGACAGCTGCACAGACAGGGAGCTTCCCATGGTACATCCACACATCTGCAAGGTAAAACATGGGGAACTGGAGTTTTTTGCTCATCATGGGATGAGCAAGGCAGTTCAATTACGTACAATCTTCCTCTCAAACCTCTGCCCAGAGTATGCCCAGGACCTCATCTGGAACTGAGCGAAGAGAACAGCAAATGCATGCACTGGCAAGTTCTCAGTGCTCAGTTTTTCTGCTGCTTTGAAGAGCACTTGAAGCACCTTGGCAAGGCTGCAACAGCAGGGCCAAGATAGGATGCACCAAAAATCTTCCTCAGGAGCCTTTTCCTGGGTCACTCCAGTCTGTTGCTTACCTGTGCTCTAATGCAGGCAAACTGAGGAGTTATCCCAACTACTCCCCTCACTGCAAACATCTGGGGAATGGCTGGTTGTTGTCAGTTGCCCTGGGGAAGTTCAGGAAGCCAGCTGACACTGGGGAGGTTTTGCTTGATGCTCTGCAGACATGGCCAGTGACAGCCCATGCTTCAGATGCTCCCTGTCCAAGCAGGCAGGACACACGAAGAGTGGGCAATGCTGCCAGCTCATGCTGCCAGAGCCCTGTGTTTATGTGAAATTCTTGGCTTTCATTTAAAATAATAATAATCATAATAAAAAAATCTGACCTGCTCAGTTGGAAATATGACCCGTAAAGAGTCAGAAACCACAAGGCCACTCAAAAAGGCACATAATTCACATGTATATGCTTATAGCTCTCGATTTTTAAGCCAAAATCATGGTGTTTGGAGGCCCAGCTCAAGACTTATGAATTCCTAGAGGCTGACAGTACCAAGTGGGGAAAGGGCAAAATCAGCACATGGTAAAAAAAAAAAAGAGTTGCCAAAGGTATGATGGCAGGTCAGTGGGAGAGCCAGGCCTCCTGCCTCCTCCTCACCCCATGGACCAGCCACACTGCCTGGCCTCCTGCCCCAGAGGAAATTAAGAGTCCTTAAAACAGTCAGGACTATTTTAGCCTTGTGTTTCCATCTTCCTTTTGATGCTCTTATTTTCAGCAACACATAGATCTTGCAGCATCCTGCTGCTCCCCATAGGATGTTATTCCATCTCTGGGGCTCGTGGCCATGGTACTGTGTGCTGATGACAGCTGTGGGAGTTTGCAGTAGCTTAACATTTGCATGCCATGAATATGCAGTTCTGGCATGGCCCAGTTCTCCATGCAGCCAGCCTGTGCATGTTTGCCAGGGACAGCAGCATCCTGCATGTGCCTAGACCCCAGGAGACACCAGTTTCTGGAGACTTGGAGGGCATTTTTGTGTATGTTTAGCTGTTTATAATCACAAACACCTGGATAACCAGCTTCATGTTCAGTACCCTGGGAAATCTGGGTTTGCTTTTAGTCACGGCAGAAATCAGGGTCTTCCTGCTTGAGCAGCAATCATCCCTACCTGAGCTTTTTCCAGGATCTGATTTCTGCCTGCGAGCAAAGCACGGAAACCTCCCGGCACACAGCACAGCCCTGGCCAAGGGCACAGCCTGCCAGTGGCTCCTCTCCCTGTCACACTGACTTCTAATTTCTGTTTACACCAGCACAATGTCAAACATCACAGCAGCAGCTCTGGCGGAAGGTGAGTCTGTTAGAACAGAGGTGTCGCTTCCTCTGCTGAGGCCTCTCTAATAACGCCAAGATGCTTTTCTAACTAATTAATTATAGGGCTTTGGCTGAGTTGCTTTAATGATTCCCATCTTCCTGCTGCTGCTCTGCAATCAGCACTACTTGCAGTGCTGTTCAGAGCAACAGCGATGCCATCAGAGCAGACGGATGAGCGATATGGGGCAGGGGGGCTGGTTTTTTAAGCCAGATGTTCTCTGAGATGCTTGACTTGCTGCTCTCTGATGTACTTTCTTGGAGAAGAGGATAAAGATACAGTAGGCAGGTAGTTCTAGCAGGCCTTTAACCCTGAGCAGGATTGCTGTCTCAAGGGAAGAACTTATGCAGAGTGTAAATAGTTCTCACCTTCTCATTAAAAAGCCATAAAATCTCAGGATCCAGATTGCATGTGCATCCAATTGACTTGGTGGATCAGAAAAAATTGAAGCTGCAGCCTGGAAACTTTGCTCCTGGACCTTGAATATTGAGACTGGCTGTAGATGGAACGGCCTGCTCAGAGCCAGTGCTCCAGCCCACCTGTTAGTTATGCTCTGGTAGCACAGAGTTGTCGTGCATGGCCTCCCGTGCTTGTACAGATCAAAAACTTGGGTCCAAATACTTTTAGAGTCAGGAGACAAAGGCTGTGGCACAACTTGACCAGGCTACACCAGACATGTTGCATTATAGCATGAGGGTGTGCAGGGGTGATCCAGGTGCTGCTGCCACTCACTGCCCACTTCATTCATCGCCTTTCCACGCTGCAGGAGCAGCTCCCTGCCCAAGGCTTGCCCAGTGCCTTCCTGCAATGGTGATGGCAATTCCTCACCTCAAAAAATATGGTAAGCAGAGTAGGAAATGAAAGGCAGCAAGAGAAGGCAGCTGAGAGAGCAGCAAGTCTGCACAAAGGCAGCAGCCTCAGGACCCAGCTCCTGGATGGCTGTGGGTCACTGCAGAGCAAGGTGCCAGGAAGAGTTTAAAGGCACACTCGTGTCCTGCTAAGTCCATTCCAGGAGTATGCACAAAGAAATATTAAGGTATTTTTCTAAAATATGTGGGATGAACTAGGTACATAAAAGGAAATTTGGGGTTGTTTTTTCCCTAGAGTTCTTTTTTATTTTTCAGTTCTTCTAAATGTCTGTATAGGTATTCCCATTTCAGTCCCTGTGTCATCAGCCAAACAGAGGTGATGAGATGAAGTTTAGTGAGCTCTATAATTAACAGATGGTCCCCTGAGCAGCAGAAGTGATCAAGCCTGCTTTCCTATGGATCTATGCCATATGTGGATTCTTTTCTAAGAAGGAGGGAATTCTTTCTCCATTCTTTTGCTTACAAAAGGCCTTATTGAGGTAATTCTCTGACAAAACACTTGCTGGAATCTAGTATCTTTAAGATTTTTCCACTCCCTTCCTTTCCCTCCAGTCTGAGGGAGTGAAATTGGTGAGGAAGTCCTGGAAGGACCAGAGGGTGGGAAAGATGGATGGTAGGCAAAAGTTGGCAAACAGATGAAAGCAGATGCCATAATGTATAATAAGAAACCTCTTGGAAGGCAGTGTGTGTATATCTGAAAGGAGATAAATTAAGGTTAGAGACCCATTCTCCATGATTTCTTCGTGAGGCACCTAAAACATCAAGTAAGTGACACACTGGTCTCCAGCACACCAGCTCACCAGCTGAACCTGCTGCACATGGTGCAGCTCTTCCAAATACAGTCCTGCAGCCAAATCTCCAAAAAGTCCCCCCTTTGCTACAGCCTCTATCCCAAGCAAAAGTTCAAACGCGAAGTGCTGTGACCTTCCTCTCAGTGTAATTGAAAAATATGAGCAGTGCCTTTCTACTGGCTTGAAGCTTTTGTGCTGAATTTGCATCTAATAAGAAGGGGCCTTTTAAGGAGCAAATAAATAAATAAATGGAGGAAACCTTCTCTTTGAGCTAATTTTAGGCACATCCATGCTGACAGCTGCTCTTCCCTGATATATCTCAGCCACATCCTGGAGCGGCCAGGGGGACTAAGCTCTGTTCATGCCACTGCAGCTGAGAAAAGGCCTTTGTTTGTTTTGTTTTTAAGGGACTGATGGCAGCTGGCTTTCTGGAGTGTCCCTTCATCCTGGCTTCCATGATGATACAGGTGGGAACAGGGGCAAGGAATCATGGCACTTGTACGGGTGTCCAAGCCATACACAAGGCAACGAGGGGTGGCAATTGCTGGGCACGGGGTGTGAGGCTGAGTTCTGCACTTGGTGGCCTTTTCACATGTTGCTGGCTGGGGAAGAAATCCCAGAGCACCGAGATGTGAACCCTGGAGATATCCCAAACATCCAGTGAACCAGTCTGGGGGTCACCTTGGGGCAGAGAGGCCCTGAGGGGCTGCAGGTGTGCAAGGGACAAGTCCAGGGAGGGGAGTGAGGCAGAACTTGCTCCAGTGAGCTTCATGTTCAGCTGTCAGTGACTTGACAGATGTGTTCATACTTCTGGTGAGGTGGAGAGGGGTAGGAAAGGCTTCTTCCTCCTCTGGCTGTGAAGTAAGCCAAGATCTGCACCTTGCACTGTTTTCCCCGGGCCAACCCTTGCATCTCTCCTCGGTCCATATCCCAAGGCATATGGATGGATAAAACTGAGATGAGTGTGGTGGGAAAAGTCCCAGCCCACGTCTGCTCAGAGACTAAAAGGCAACATGACATAGATACTGCTCTTTCCTCTTCACCTGTAGCTTTTTTTTTTCCCCTGCTCAAATTAGAAACTCAGGACTTGTCTAGCTTGGATGATTGTTTCATTTCCTCGTCGAAAAGGTGATTACCCCTTTAGTTCTCATAATTACCTAATCAGCAAAAATCAAATCAATCAATGTTAATTTCAACCCTAATAAATATTCTCTGCTATTCTATACATTTATGTATATCTCAAAACTCATCCTAATTTCAAGGAAAACATGATTTCACAAGTCAGACCAACTTGCTCAGCATCAGGCTCAGCAGTGTGCCACACATCCTGTGAACACACAGGGAGGGGTCAGCATGTGGCAGAGAGGAGCTGAATAAACACACCTGGAAAGTGGGATGGGAAAGGCTGATGCATAACAAGAGGTCAACTGGTCCATACCCTGCTAAAATAGGGCCAGCTGGACCCAAGCTAGCCCAGACAGACGTTTGCCTCTGTCCCGTTCCTGAAAGCATTTGAGGTTACGGATCTCACAGACCCCCCAGGCAGTGATTTCAGTGCTTAACTGTGTTTGTTATTCAAAACATTTAGAGATGGGCCAAAGTCAAGTCCTCCTCGATGCACTTTAGGCTTGTTGTTTTTTGCCCTGCCCACAATGGACTAATGAACTGTGCTTACTTCTTCCTGTGGCAGGTGGATCTGGGGGTGACGTTAAAAGGTGAGGAACTGAGCCTGGACTGGCTGTGGCTATTGCACAAAAATTGCCTGATGGTTTCTGTGAGTTGGTAAATTCAAGAGACAATTGAGACAGAAATGAAGTCTTTGCTGGTCTTCTAAAACAACAAAAAGTCTCAGCTTTTGGGATGAGCTTCCCTACTCATGTCTCTACTTCCCTACTACAAGTCACATGGAGGGCGCAGCTGGTGCTTGCCTGGCTCACCCTGCCCCACAAATAGGACTGGAACATTTCTCTGTCTTTATATGTGCTTGATAACAAGCCTTGATGTTTGTTTACTGCCGTGATTTCTACTCCAGCACAGATCTGTGGGGAAAGGGAAGGGTGGAAAAAAGTACTGTGAACTTAGCAGTCACCTACCTGCTATTAGTTACCCTGAAAAGGGCTCAAACACTTCTTCTGGCATTGGTAATAGAAATACTTAAACCATAATTGTCCCTTCCCAAGTCTTAGCATTGTACCAGATGCTGAGAAAACCTCTGGCAGGTTTTTCCCCATTTGCACATCTGTGCCCTCCCTGCTGGCTGAGAGTTGCTGACTTGTAACAGCTCTGCTGGGCAGCCAAACATCAGGTGTGTGGGGCCAGGACCACCACTGCAGGCTGGGTTTGTGCCCAAGTGTGCGTGATGTGGGCTCATCTCCACACTGGGCATCTGCTGTGGAAGGACATGAGCCACACAAAGAGGATTGGGGTGACTGCTGGAAAATTGAGACTCGGTGTATGCCTCTACCCAGCTCCTCTTGGGGAGGAGGTGCTCCTTCGTTCCTGCAACCTGTGCCCTCCTCCCAGCTGCCCTACATCACGGGACTGTGTCTGGACCTTCTCATCCTTTGGAGGAGGCTGACATGTGGCTTAGAAGTCAGGAGGGTTGCATGTTTGTGGTTAGCCAAGGCTTGTGTTTTAAAGGATGCTTTGGCCCCTGATGATTTTCTCTCTGTGGGGCTGGCCTCGAGGACAGATGCTCAGCAATGGAGTGATGCAGTGCCAGATTTTTAGATGCTGGTATTTACTGTGGTTTTTGAGGAAACTCTTTTCCATAAAAACACACTTTTTTTTCTTTTCCAGGACTTTCCTGAGCAACTCTTGGAACAGGTAAACCCGACTCATCTCTTTCTTAGGCTGCACATGGTGAAAAATCCTCCTAAAGCCATGTCTGTCTGGCAAATGCAGTGAGCAACCGTGGCCTCCCGGCACCCAGCCCCCGCATGGCAGATGGAGCTGAGCAAGAGGCAGTTTTGTGCTGGTTTGTGTCTTTCAAGGAAATAATTCCTGAAGAGGAGGGAGGGCTCTGCTCCAGGGAGATAAGCAGTCCCGTTGAGCCAGACCTCTTGTGTTTCTTGTCTTCCCATTTCACAAGGCAGCATCCTGAGGGATGGCACAAAGGGGGTCGTCGAGCCTGTGGGAGCAGGGTGGGAGCCCTGAGGTGCTGCCTGGAAGCCTGGCTCCATCCAACCACCTCTGAAGGGGGAAGCAGATCCTCCGCCTGCTGCACAACCTGACTGCCCTGCAATGCTAGGGAACAGCCCTTTCTCTCAGCTCTGGGAGCAGACCCTGCCTGACTGCTCCTGCCAGGCCATGGAGAGAGAGCAGGGCTCAGAGCACTGCTGGCATGGGCCTGGCTGCAGGGTATCTCAGGTCCTGTGAGCAGGCTCTGACACCTTGTGTGAGAACTGGCATGACCATGTGCCAGAAACTGTGCCCTGAGTGGAGAAAGGCTTGTGGCACACCATCAGAGCAGTACAGCAGCCCAGGGCATGATGGATCTGCAGGTCTGGCTGGAAGGCTCTCAAAGCAGCTGTGGACAGAAGGTTCTCAAAGGTCCAGAGCTGAATTAGTAGGAGATATCGCACCTAGGTAGCATGGGAAAGCTGTAACAGAGCTGCCAGCCTGGGAGAAGAGGGGTTGCAAGAGTTCCTCTCAGGTCTGGGCCCCAAGCTTCATTTTCAACATGCGAGGGTCTCTGGTTCAAAGAAGCAACTAGAAAACAATCAGAAACATGGCACGAGGTTTACAAGGGCCAAGGGCATCCTAGTGCACATAATGGCCACGGGATCTCCTTAGAGCTGCAGGGGAAGACCCCAGCATGGCTTGGGAGAGGACACCAGAGTGGTCACTGGGCAAAGGCTGGAGGGCATGTATGGAGTGTGGGATCAGGATGGTCTCTAGTAATGGCAGGCACCAGCTACCAACCAGTCTGGCAGCTCAGCCCCTCTGCAAGCTGCATGTTCAACCACAGCCAGGAGAGCCTTCCCCATGGTCTGACCTTCCTTCTTACTGTGAAAGTGTCTGGATCTGGAGCAGCCAAGCTCACCAAGCACAGTGTGCCTGAGAAGCATCTTGTGCTCTGGGTGCAAAAAGATAAATAAAAGACCATGCAGGAACTTCATCCTCTTCACTCCCCCCACTCCCCATTTTCCTGTCTAAGCCCCTGTTCCTCTTGGGATACTGGACTGTCATTCAGGAAAGCAGCCCCAGTTCCCCAGCAGTATTTGTCCTGGGCACAAGGGCATCAGAAGCAGGAGCTTGACTGTCAGCAGATCCAGGAAGCACAGGCCTGCACAGTCCCTAGGGGGGAATTATTTGCTGATTGCATCTGTTTCCCAGAAGCATCACTCCAATTCATCCTGGGATTCACGTTTTTATCCAGCAAATAAGCATCTTGGGAGCTTCATTTTCATCTTAGTTGTTAAATTTAGAAGTGGTGTTTCCCTTTCTCTCCCCCTCTCCCGCCCCCTCCCCAACGGCTCCCGTATCTCCCCTCCAGCCCCCACCCTCACCTCCAGCTCTCCCTCTTTGTCGCATTACATAGTAATCTGAGATGCTTTGGCCGAGCTCCAGGGAACAGAATGTACTTGGCAGGGAGACGGGTCTTGATGTCTGCAAAATGTCGGGAAATGCAGCCAAGAGCTGCTAACTGGGTCATTAACCTCTAGAAGAAGAGCAAGTTGTGGAGCTGTGCTCTGTCTCCCTTCATCTCGCCAATAAAAATGTCCCAGCAATGAGAGAGGGAAGAAGAGGTTTACAGCTTTAAGTCCTAAGCAGTCAATGCAACCACCCTTCCCTGACCCCCCTTCTCCTTTCCCTCTCCCCCAGTGCAGTGTTAAAGCTTGTAAGTGGCCTTTTAAAAACCCAGCGGTCCCCAAACAGCTGTCCCTTGGTGCTTGTAAAGAGGCTACTGGAGCAAACCAGTCCCTTCCAGCGACGTGCTGCTCCTGCCGTTCGTGGTTACAGGGGCTCCAAGGAAGGGCTTTTTCCTGGGCTGCAGCCCCATTGCAACCCTTGTGCAAGATGGGACCAGGTGCTGCCATTGCCCCCGGACCTGTGTACCTCTCTTTGCCACCTCCAGCTGCATATGGTATTTCTGGCCACCCCACCGGCATGAGCTGCCTTCCTGTGTTGGAGCTGCAGGTTGCAGGCAGAGCTGGCTGGTTCCCCTCCGTGCGAAGAGGGGCAGCGATGGGAAACAGCAGCCAACGGGCCAAGGAGGGCTCCGAGCTCAGATGATGCAGCCCCTGTCACTTTGTGAAACTTGAAATGAAGCAAACCTGCTTATCAATGGGAGTGAGGGCTCTGCAGGCTGCAGGAGGGTGGGTCCCCCAGGAACGGGGGTCCTGGCCAGAGTCAGCCAAGGGGCAGGGGATGGTGCTCCGTCTCCAAAAATCTCCATCTCCCCCAGCCGTGGGTGGCCGCTCAGTGAGCAGGTCACGGGATGGAGGCCAGTGGGTGGATGGGAGAGGGGAAGAGAGGTGCCGTATTTCCAGACTCCTTCCTCAGAGGTGCCTTACTTCCGCCCCCGTCCTCTGGAAGAGACCCATCCTTAGGAAAGATTTGGCCGGGCTGCCCAGAGACCCCACTGCTCACATCCTGTAGGTGGTGCCCTCATGGTGAGACCCCTCACGGGCTTCCCCGAGCCGCGGGAGCTCTGGGGCTGGGAGGAGCAGGTGCCGCTTTGCGAAGGCGGGCGGTTCCAGGCGGGATGGGCCGGGGCCGCACTGCCGCTCCGCCAGTGCCCTCTGCCGGCCAGCCCGCGCAGCGCGGCCCGGGGGATCGCGGCGGCCCGGGGAGGGGGGACACGCCGGAGCCAGGAGGGGTCCCGAGGAGCCCACCTCGAGCGAATCTCCCGCTCGTGGCTCAGCTCGGTGCGGTCTGGCTTAAAGGTTCTTGTAAGGTCAGGGAGTGTCAGTTCCTTCCTTAGCAAATGTGCAGATTAACACCTTCTCCCTCGCCTGCCCGGCAAGGGTAACTTTGTCACTTGCCAAAAAGCTATTAAAGGAGTTCGGCCTCCCTTTCTCCAACAGGAAACATTCCCCTAGACCCTCGTTGTCGCGGGCAGTGGCAGTAAAGCCATGCTATAAATTAAGCCACTTTATTCCCTCCTCCTCTTTCCAGCCCCACACGGTAATTGCCAAAGCACGAGCTACCCCAGTTCCTCCCGACTTCCCCAGTGCATCCTCGGGTTTTCTGGGTGCCTTGAAAACTGCAGAGCAAATGCTAAAAATCAAGAAGCTCTTGCTAGGCTCTGTCTCACTTGCACTTGCTCCAGGATATCCAGCACCTCTTCTGGCATCTGCTGTAGGGACACAGGCCAGGCAAGGCCAATTGTTTCTAAGGTAGAGTGATCCCAGGTCTCTACTGATTGCCTGGGTAAACCTGTTTAGAATATTATCTCTGTGGGAGGAGCTGAGTGAAGGCCCCTTTGAAATCCCTGACCCAGATGAAGCAGCAGCTAGTGACATCCAGGCCCCATGCCTATGGCAGCAGCCGCAGCCACAGTGTCCTCCTTTCAGCAGCATTTCACTTGGAGGAAATGAAAGCATCGGAAAAGGAAACGGGGCTGAAAAGGCTTCGATCCCCAGCGAGCGGGCCTTTGTTTTCCCATTGTGCTCGCCCAGCTGAGCCTGTGTTGGAGCAGAGCCCTCCCGCAGCTGGGCCCAAAAGCAGCAGCCAAAGAGAAACCCCGGCAACCATCTGTGCCAGAGGAGGAGGGATGGGCAGGGGCTGGAGTGCTCATCTATGCTGGGGAGCAGAGGTGAAGGGCTGGTGGACCCATAGCCCACATCTGCAGCCCCAGCAGGGCACAGCAGCTGCCTGCCCTGAGGAAATGGGACAGTCTCGCCCATTCTGAACAGAAATCACAGAGAAGAAGCCTACAGGGATAGGTCAGAGGAAGCAGAAGTCTCGGAGAGCAGGACATCAACTTTCAGTTGGCTCTGGACCACAGCAGCATTGACCGAGGATCCTGAGGGCCAGGGCTGTGATCTGACCTCCCAGGCCAGGGCATGGCTGCATGCCATGGCCAACAACTCCATCACCAGCCCATCCGAAAACACCATAGGCTGTGCCTGTTTCTAGACATCCCAAGGGGTGCTGGGACCAAAACTGGCTTTTAAGAGTTACCACAGCATGCTGGTGATGCATGTGCTGAGTTCCACATGCAGAGCTGGTGGTAAATCTGACAACACCTCTGGCAAAATAGTTTCTCTACTGGAAAGCCCAAAACAACTGGGCATGAGCAAGTATCCTGCCGAGCACAGCCCTGTCAGTGACCTCGCTGGCTTGGTGTCAGTGCAGGGAAAGTGCTGCCTTCTCTTTCAGTGATCAAGGGGTTAAACGCAGCTCTTCATCCCCTCTCTGCCTCAACGGAATGGTCTGTGAATTAGCCATGGTCCCACCTGCAGCACAAGCTGAAGGGCTGTGAATTCCTTACAACCTCAACTACTGTTCCCTCTCTCTGAGGAGACTTAGTGTAGATGTTTGATCTAATGGTGATCTGCCCTAAAATGACTGAGTACCTCTTGAAGGGAGGTCACTGCTCAGTGGAATGACAAATCTGTGCTGATTCTGGGGGGGCTGGACAAGAGGGCAAGACACGATCCTTTCCCTCTCTCCATGTCACTGATAAACATGTAGGAAACAATGCCTTGGAGATGGCAAAGATTCCTGATGGCTTTTCATGCCTTCCAGCAGAACAGGCCTGCAGGACCACTTAAGCAGCTCTGCTCAAGCTGAAGACTGGAGTGTCCTCAGCAGCCATCAGAGACTCCTCAGGTGTCCAAGCTGCCCTCAACCAGAAACTTTTATTTTTCTCACTTGGGTGAAGCTGGAGAATGATGCCTTGGGAACTGTGCCTTGAAATAACCCTGTTCAGTCTTTCTTGGCCTAGCTGTGCAGAACATGACATGAGAATGCAGAACATTCAATAAAGCAGCTAGAGACACAGGTTTCACAAGGACTTCTTAGTTCCCAGACTGAGGGCTGTCTCTAAAGTTACTGAATTTGTACCTTCAGGAGGCTGTGATGGAAGGACTCTGCCCACTAACCCTGCTACTTACCACTACCACAGCCACTAAGGGCTTTTGGAGCAGAATGGTGTTGCTGGTGTCATTGCACTGTCATGCAAATGTCTGGCTGAGGAAGGGTCCCTGGGGCTTCTGCTCAAGTTTTCCAGTAGCAAAAACATTCGGTGCCTTTTTTAAGCCCTTCTTCCTGGATTTGTGCTATTGCATGAATGTTTTTATTTATTTTTGGAGAAAGGTCTTTTAGGCTGCAGAATTACTGTGAAAAAAGGCTTCATTCTTAAAGGCTCCCCAAAGTAAATAAATTAAAAGAACCAGCACTTGAAAATTTCTCTTGAAGCTAATGATAGGAGAGACTGGTGACTCCGGGCCTCTGAACTCCTGGAGCCAAACAACACTGTTTCTATTTCCTGAAATGCCTTTTTCTTAAAGAAGGGTGTTTTCTCCATTTGATTAAGGATCTACAATGTTTTATTCATGCACAGCCTGGGATTATCAGCAGCGTTTTACATTTCAAACCAACTAGTGCCACCACCTCCCCAGCTGGAGGAAGCTGCATTTCCTCAGTGTAGCTTGAGGCTACTCCTAGAGAAGGTGTCACAGCTATTGCTATTTGTTACCCTTATTTGTTAACCTCTGGGATGAACTGTTAATGCTTGTCTCTGGTGCTGCCTTGGTTGGCTCAGTTCCCTTAATTTTTTTTTTATACACCCAAAACACTATGGCAAGTGATCATCCTTGTATGAGTCAGTGCTGATCCCGTTGTTGCAGTGAAGTGTCGGATTTTATCCAAATAAGGAGCTGCACTTCGGGTAGAGCATTTCTTGGATGTACATGAATTTGTAGACAGCAAAACTCAAACATCCATGGCTGGCCAGGGTACCTAGCTGGTGTCCCTGACTGTCCTGAGACCACTTGGAGCTTCAAGGCTGCTGCTTCCATTTCCACACTGTTACGCCTCCGAGGAGTGAGAAATTCCCTTTTTGTTGTTAATCCTGATGGGATTATAACACACAGTGATTTCTGATCATTAAAGAGAGGGAACAGTCCATTGTATTTGTAAATAATAAAGGCCTAACTGCTGAATCTTACTGAAGGCAAAGTGGTTACAGAAGCCAATAATTCAGCCATCAGAAGGAAATACATGGAGAAAACCCCATGTCCCCTGCTGTATGGTTACTGCACAGCAAAGACGGTCATATATTAAAATTGTGAGACTGCCTAAGCACTCTGTAATTAACTGCTGTCTATTTAACCAGGCAGCTAACGCAAGTTAATTCAGTGTCAGTTAGGAGACTTATTAAGTGTCTGTGTTTTTTTAACAATTTCCTGGTCCATCATTAACTACCCCTAGATTATCTTGTCAAATTGATAATTAAATGCCTCAAAAATTCATTACAGACTCAATATATTAATAGGAATATAATTAAGTAATGTTTGCTTATGTGATCTGCAGTTTATTACCTGCATGCTGATTTATCTCCAAAGCATTTACCAAACCTTAGCTGTAGCCTATTCAGAATCAATACAGGCCCAGGAGTCAATAAACATCGTATTAGATCCAAATGAGCTATTTAATTGGGAGAATGCGTTGAAGTTATCTTCTGGATCTCCAGTGAGTTTGAAGAGGGGCGTGTGACCTTACAAACAGCAGCTGAAGAACCTGCAGTTGATGATTTATGGCTGGGTCAGAATCCCCTCCTGAAGCACAGGTTTTTGGTCTAATTTTGTTGACTGTTTGGTTTGGGTTCTGTAGTCTGTTAGAGACTGCCTAAATTGGTCTTACTGTGCTAGTCAGTTGGTGCAGTGATGAATCAGAGGCTCTGTTTTGTCTAAAAAGCCAGAGTTAACTCCTCTTGTCCTGTGTAAGGAAGACAGTCTAAGGAATTCCCTAAATTTGTAAGCCTTGGACTGTGCATGCCACGTGAATTTTTCAGACAACTTGCAAGCTGCTTTCCTAGCTAGTTTGATTAATAAGACACTTTAGATTTTTTTAATTATGAGGGGAAAATAAATGCTTTTTTCACTCTGAATAACTGTAAAGGTGGAAGAAAACAACATCTGAGATTTGCTGCACTGCTTTAACACACCAGCTTTTTATTAAGGTCCATTATCAGTGGTTACAATCTGTTGGGATTAGCCAGCCTGCAGATAGGTAACTGATCAAAATAAATCTGTGGAGGAGCAATAGCCACCCTTCCCTGCAGCTGTGTGTGACAAGGGATGTTCTAGAGCTGCTGGCTTGATGGGAGGAGGGCTGAGCCCACATCTGTACCCTGGGCTCAGCTGTGGCCAGCTGCAGAGCCTGTGCTCCTGACAGGTTTGTAGGCTGGAGCTCCATGTATGGTTTTGTAGCTTTCCTGGTAACTTTGAAGACTGGGGAAATCTCATGAAGATGGATTTGAGTTTGTGTGTATACATGTATAGGAAATACATGTTTAAAAATAAAGAGTAGGCTGGCTAAATCGTTCCAAATCACACTGTCACAAACCCCATGAGGTAGACAGTTACATTGAAAAGAAATTTGAAAAGGTTAAAGTTAAAATGATATAATTGTAGCAGTACTCTCAGGGACTTGAACTTCCCTCTGCTGTTCAGTGATGTTAGGAATTAACTATGTTGTCATGAAGATGATATTTCAGTGTTTTTTTGGCCCAGATTAGGTTAAATTCATTTTTTTACATGGCAAGTCAATGTTTTCGTTGTACTATTTTTCCATTGTGGCATTCTCACAAGCTTGGGGTGATGGTGGTGGCTGTCACTGCTTTGGTGCCCTACTCTGAGCTATGGTACATTTTCTGGAGGGAGGCAAAAGGGAAGAAGCTGATGAAGCATCCAGTGGTTCCTTTTCCCCAGTGCCAAACTGATGTTAATCACAAACAACCCACAAAGGAGTGTGTGAATACAGATCCAAGATAGGTTTTGGCATGGAAGTGTTTTTTGGAACATATCTGGGGTTTCATTTTCTTCTCCAACTTTAGGCAAATATAGCTTTGGTTTTCACACTTAAATATATTTGGACTATTTTGTTTTCAAAAACTGGTGTTCTACTGTTTGAATTAGATGAAGAGCTGGCCAGATCCAAGCTGAGCATTCCTGGGGGAGAGTTCCCAGCAAGCATGCTTGTGTGCGTGCAGCCTTTGGTGTCTGCCAGGCTCTTCCGTAAAGTGATTATACCGCTTCAAAAACAACAGGAAAAAAAAAGAAAAACAAAAAAACAGGCTGAATTCTGCTCTGAAACCCATACAATTCCAGGGAAGTTGGTTGGCTGTGGGAGTAGAGCTCAGGGCAAAACTTAAGCTGGTATCTTTAGGGCATTTTTCCATGAGTTCTGTATGTGCATTTTCCAGACAGGAACCTTGTGAGTCCTGACCAGGAATGCAAAATTGTTGTAAAATTTACACGTGTTGTCTACTATGAGCCTTTGCATGAGGAATTTGGTTAGGAAATATTTTTCTGCTCCATCCTTCTCTGAGCTTTACTGGAATTAAAGCTGAACCAAACTTTTCTGAAAACTCTGAAATGCTTCAGTAACTTCTGTTTGTTTTCCTCATGCCTCTGTACTTGGCTTCTGGCAAGGACTGAAAGCAGAACTGAGTCACTCAGTAAAGACGTCTGTTTTGACAGCATCCTCCTGGCCTGAGCAGGAAGTTCTCAAAGTCTGAAGGCATTGAGAGTTCTAGATCTCGAATGGTTAAAGCCCAGCTGCACAAACCCTGAGGGCATCATCAGGAGGTGTTTCAGCTTCTGGAGCTGCTTAGACCATGCAAAGCTGGCAGCTTGGAGAACCTCGACTATCGCTGGAGTTAGCTGAAAAGGTGGCTCCACCATAAATCCTTAATCATACAGTAATTTTGAGAAAGAGTCAAATTCTTTGAAGTCTTTCTATTTTCTAATGAGACTATTTTTTAAAAAAAAAAGGTGTGGGGTGTGGGGAGAAAAAGCTCCATCTTACTCACCAGATCTGCAGGCTCCATGTATTCTGAGTCATAGCTGCTGGCTGCACTGACAATGGCAGGGTTTTTTAATTTGCTTTCCAACCTCGTTAATGCAATAAGAAGGGGCAGAGCAAACACTGGGACAAAGATAGGATTGTGTAAGTATCAACAAGACAATAAATTGGACTATTGGTTTTCCTTGTTGGGATTAATACTCAGCAAGGAAGAGCTCAGCTTTAGGCTGGCTCCTGTAGGAGTTTTGCAAGGTAGAAATTGGGAATGGGAAGTAAGGAGGTGAGAGGGAGAGGAGGCCAGTAGCTCCTCAGTAACAGAGATACCCATTTATGAACAGTTGATGTGCAGACTAAAACACAGCTGTGTTCCTCTGTACAACATCCTGTTAGCATTGCTTTATATAAAAGGAAATGGATTTCTTCTAAAGCCAAACTTCAGATTTGGCAAATGGGTGTTTCACACTGGTGTTGCTGTTTGTGACATTGCCAGGCAAGTCACAGAGGAGGCCACCCCCTGTGAATCTAGACACCTTCTTTCCTCTTCTGAGATGAAAAAGGAAAATATACTCAATATATATGAAAGGGGAAGAGTTGGGTCTCTTTTGATATTTGCTACCAGACGCCTGCCATGAAAAATCAAGTGCTTGTTAACACTTCCTAAGTGGTGGGATGTGGCACACCACAATCCTCGCCCTGCGCACAGAGGAGGAAATCCCTGATAACTGATAGTTTATTGTTGGGGCTGCCTCCTTCTAGTTATCTTAACTGCTATAAAATCTATGAAGGCGAAGAAAGGCAGCCCCCTTTCATTTCAGCGGTGTGCTAAACACTGCTCTTCTCTGCTGGGCTGCCTCCGCGTTCGCACCCTGAAGCAGTTGTGTTTTAGTGCCCAGTACAGCACTTTGTAACATGTGAATGGCCACTTGCCCTGTACTCCTATAGCCAGAATTCTCCAGTGGAGTTTATTTTAAAGCAGTTTCTATCATTGTGTTCATAGATGACTTTGGGTACCATCTGGGAAAAACTGGTCTTTTTAAATTCCTCTTTATTACCCTTGGGATATGTATTTAAGGCATGAGATGCTGAAAGATGTACTGAGGACTGTAAAAGCAGCTTGAAGTAAAGATGTAGGAGGAAAAGTACTCGAGCTGTTTTTCTGCTTTTGCAATTGAAAGGAAACTCATGATATAGCAAATTTTAAATGGCACAAGAAATTCTGCTGTCTCCTTCAACATGGCACTATTAGGCCAGCAACAGGGGGAGCAGCTGCTCACACTGATAACGACCTTGGATTCATAATTGGGGTTTGCAAGGACCAGGACAAAAAAAAAAAAAAAAAGTAAAAAAAACCCGACTCTTGAAAAGGTCACAAACCTGGGTGAGTGAGCACATTGGAATGCAATGAAGGCTGAAGAAACCCTGCCTGTCCCAGGGCCTAGTGGGCTCTTGTGCTGGGAGAGGTTCCAGCTCTCTCTTGATGATATTGAGCAGTTGACCAGAAGTGCTGACATTTTAGGAGAAGGACAGAGAAATTCATATTAGCACACTGCTCTAAAAGAACATATTTTTTTCCTGGGAATGAATAAGCAGGTTCATGCCAGCAACACCAATCTACAGAAAGGCACAGAGGGCCCACTGCCTCCAGGTATAATCAGTGCTTAAAAAACCCATGCTGGCACGTGTTGCCTGGGGATACCTCCTTTATCATACGTATTTGAGAGCTCAGACTTTGACTGCCACCTGAAATTTGATACAGTGGTTTTCTTTCCCCACTCAGTGGGTCATTTGGTTATGGTCCTGTATCCTTTCATGAGGCTCTTCAGAGTCCCATGTAACCTTTATCCACTTCTCTTTCTAGCAAAAATGTATTTCAGGAAATTCCATAATTGCACATCTCTATATGGTGAGGTTTGGCACAAAAAACCTGATGTGAGGTTAACTTCTTTTTCTTCCCTTTAACTTACAATGTTTAAGTTGGGTTCTCTCACAGATTCAGCAAACACATTCTGCTGGGTCATGCTGGTCAAAAGGGGGAAGAAAAACACATGGAGTTTTCTGCTGCAAGCTGCCTTAACAGAAAGTGCCATGGTTTTCCTGTGCTTAGAGACTCGACTGTTTGGTTTCCACTGAGCTTGTCCTGAGCTGCAAGGAGCCACAGATCCGTAGATGGATGAGGTAGTGCTTGGAATCCACAGTGCCTCCATGCTCTGGATTTCTCTCAGGTTGTGCCCTGGACTGAGGACCCTCTGGCTGTTCAGGGAGGGGACTCCAATTTCCTTTAATAAATAATGTTTGACTGTGTTTGGGAAATGCCACTCATGTTTTGGCAGCTACTGAAAGCTAATGCATAAGGAAAGCAAAGTTGCATGAGCACAATTTTCTCACAGAAGAGTTTGTGTTGCATTCCCAGAGGGGGTTATGTGCCTTTTTTACTGTGGGGTTGGAGGTCTGAACCTACTCCTTTCAGAGTTGCCTTGAAATTTCATTAAATACCTGCTTTCATGAGGCTGGGTCTTAATCAGGCAGCCTCTGCTACCTTGTGGAAGATGGAGCCTGTCAAGCTAAATTTGGGATTATTTGTGATGAAATTAAAAATAAGGTCGAAAAAGATACTTGTGGTATAATAAAATATTTGTCTTGGTACTCATAACATTTAAACTAGAATGATTCAAAATCAATGTGACAGAGTAAAAGGATTAAACACTGGCTTGGAAGCACATCCCAAACTGTCATTGTAAACAGGAAATCAGAACTGAGGGGGAGTATTTCTTGTGGGGTCTCCAAGACGCTTTGCGGGCCCAAACAGCCGACTGTTTTAGGAGTGGCCAAGCAGAAAACAGGGAGCCGGTGGTCAGCCTGGCACGGAGCCTGGTTGAGGACACACAGCCACCTGGGCCACGCTGAGAGCCGGGCAGGCAGAAGGCCGAGCTCTCTGGAGTCCCCCCGGTGTCCAGAGAGGAAAGGTCAGGATACGGCCACTTCCTTCTGCTGCAGCCGTTTGTAGGTTGGTGCTGGGGCAGTCCAAGAGCACACGCTCCTCCAGGGGAAGGAGGAGAAAGAGCAGTGAAATGTTTGAACTGCAGCTGTCCCTTATGAGAAGCACGTTAATTAAATAGGAAACGCTGCCAGGGTGCCACAGCTCCTCTCTGGCCTTCCAGTCTGCACTAGAAGTAGAGTCACTGGTACAAGGATGGGCTGATACCAGTTTTGGGTGAGACTGCACTAGATGAGAAGTTGAAATGCAGAAGAGAAGTTGCTCATGGTATGTAAAGAATGAGGCTGTTGTGGGCAGGATGCCTTGAGGTCCCTGACCTCCTAGTCAATGGAGAAAGGAGCCTTCTTTGCTGGAAGCCTGCATTCAGACAAAATGGGGTTCACTCCAGCCAAACATCCAGTCATTTTCCCTGCAGCCTTTTCCCCATGCCTTTAGAGCTCAGGAAGGAAATTTCTGCTCCTAGAGTACTGCTTTCCCCTGCTGCTGAGTTTTCCTTTTATCCTCTCAGCACAGGGTGGACTGGTAGAGCTGAGACTTGGACAGAGGAGCAGAGGTTAAATGCGGCATCTGAGAGAATAAACCACCACAATTAAGTTACGAACAGGCTGTGGGGCTGAATTAATGCTGCTCCTTGCGGCATATGAATGCAAGATTCACAAGCTGAGATCAAAATGAATCTGTTCACTGCAGAGCTAAGACAGTACTTATACACTCAGTGTGAGAATCTCTGTTCAGCCCTTCGCACGCAGCCTGGCTGCAGGCCTGTAATAAATCCTTCGGCCTGACAGTTTGTTCGTTTCCTCAAGGTTTGCGGGCTTCGAAGAAAACAGGACGCCTTTCCTGTTCTCAGATAGTGTGCAATCTACTTTCTTCCGTGCTCCCCAGGAATTTTCTGCAGTGTCAGGCTTGTTTCTTTCTTACACTTCCTTGTAAAACAGAAATTACAGTGGTATGCATTTCCACACCTGGATGTACACGTAGCTGGAAGGTAAGAGCTAAAGGCCAGCAGGGCCTCCAGCTCTAGATAAAATATAACAGTATTTCCATTACTCCCTGAGATACTCCTGCATCAAAACAATTAAACTTAGGCCCTGCAATCATCCTTGCTCTCTACCAAAGCAGGGGACTGGTTTAGCATTGAGATAGGCATTTAAAGCCTGCCTCAGCTCTGTCACACAGGGGAGTCGCGGCAGGGGGACACCTTGGGTTTGGTCAGTTTGCGGCCTGGAGCAAGGCCTAAGGGGGCTACTTTTGTGGTGACATAAGGGGAAGCCTGGCTATGCTCACACGTTGCTCCTAACAGCATTGATTCGGTGGTCTTGACTACAGCTCTGATGTCTTGTGCACGTCCTCTGCCCACTGATGGGGCCTTCTCCTGCCTCGCCCCTGCTGCTGGCTGGATGCAGAGGAGGTGGTGGAGGTAGCGCAGGCAGCACCAGCCCTTGCCTGCAGACAGTGGGAATATTTTTATATTTCAGGAGTAAGGAGGTCAGGCTGGGTTTCTGGGCCTTGGGAGGCTTTTTTTTTTTTTTTTTTTTAAAACAGCTTAGTTCTGTTTAGTTTTGCTTTTAAAGGGTGAAGAGGGGGAAAAAACAGCTTCCAGAAAAAAACAACAGCTCAAGCTCCAGGAGCCAGATCTTAGCATGAGAACCCGACCCAGTGTGGGGGAGGGCTGTGTCAGATCGCTGCATGCCCGAGGAGCAAGAATTCACTGCCTGCCGAAAAGCCGCAGAGCTCAGACCCTATTTGAAAGAGTAACATCTTTGATATAAAAAAAAACAACCAACCAACAACCCAAAACCACCCAGCCAATAAAAAGCCTCAGACATACAGGATCCCATTCATGGTGGGAGGGATTTAGTGGAAGTATTTTCCTTCTTTAGGGTTTGGCACAGCCTTAAAGGACTCTCTTTAAAAGCTTCCAGAGCCGATTATATTTTGGATTGTGTTTCAAATCACCCTTCCCCCCCAGGTTTGGTGGGTCCTCAGACAAGTTCCCAGAATAAATTAGACATAACGGTAGCAGGATTTATTATTTTTTTTTTTTCTTGAGGAGGAGGAAGGAATAAATGACACCAAATTCTGTAATGGAAAGAAAAAAAGAAAAAAAGTGTGTATCGGAAACTGCTGCTGAGTGACTCATGCTGCCAGACAAACGGAACCTCACTCATCGCTCCATCTTCATCCTCCTCTGGTGAGAGAAAAAGTCTTGGAAAAATATCAGCTCACCCCCCCGCCCTGCTGCTTCTCCCATGGCATCCATACTCAGGGAAACAGTCCAAGCCACAGTGATGGCTTCGTGTGCTTCTTGGGGCAGGCGGAGGTTTTTTTTGTTTTAATAGCCAACTAGGAAAAGCCTCCGAGGTGACCTTGGAAAAATGTGTGCACCAAAGGAAAAAGTTGTGGAAAGGGAGGCGGAGGCAGTGTTGGAGTCCTTGTGTGCTTTATGTTTGGAGGAATTTTTTTTCCTTCAGAATGTTTTTCCAAATTTCCACTGAAATAAATTTGCAAGTTATTATTGTTTTTGTTATGAGTGGGAAGAGAGGTGAGGATGCGCCATGCGAAAGGCGGAATGAGCCAGGCACAATTCCGACTTAAATAAATGCTGCATCATGAAAGTATAAAGGGTAAGGCAGGAGGAAGGGTGGGATGCAAAAAAAAAAAAAATTGTTCTGTTTCTCTTCTGTTTGGGAGAGTAATTAGCACTTTTATGAAGCACATAAACTGTATACAAATCAAATATGTTTTTATTAACATAAAAATGGGGGGAGTCTTTTTTTTTTCTCCCTCCTCAAAACATCCTCACAAATATTTGGCACTGCCTCACAGAAAGCCACTTAAAATGCAGCTTTTCAGACTGCCCGTTCCAGCCAGCCCTGCTGTGGGCATGAGAGCTCTTAGCCAGTGGCAGCCCCTTCCCAGCAAATGCCTTCTCAGGGCGGTGGGGTTGAGTGGGTACACACAATGGCTCAGCTCCACCTCACAAAAAGTCTTGCCTAAGGAGATGCCATGTTTTTACAGGCTGTTGGTTCTTGTTTTTCCTCAAGAGGTTACTCCTCCCTCCACCCTGAGATACCTTGAGATCGACAGTGCATGGTGTGAAAATGGCCATGAAGAGATGTGATGCTCTGTTCTTCCCTGCTTTTTGTGGTTGTGATCAATCCCACACCCTTTTTCAATGCTCCCAGTTGTCCCCCTTATCTTCCCATTATAACTTTTCCCTTTTTCTAGTGCCATTTGCTGTCTCCAGCTCAGGCTTGCACATCACACCATCCGCAGAGCTGGAGGAGCTCCCAGGACACTGGGTAGGAGTGGTGGCAAGAGCAGAGGGTGGCCTGTGACAGCACTTTGGGGTGGCCAGAAGCCATCCGAGGATGCAGGAAAACAGCACTGGGCCGCTCTGCCTAAGCAATGCCTCAGGGGTACACACAGATAAGATAAGAGATGTTGCTGGTGGCAGCAGCTGCAAGTCCCTGACCTGAGTGGACTCTGGGGAGCTCATTTTGTGCTCCTTCCCTCATCTCCCTTATCTTTCTCTGGGCTTCTCAGCCCATGGCACGATGCTCCGGAGCCGGCTGCTGTCCCCATCCCCGAGCTGCCCTGTGCACAGATGGGAGAGCGACTAGCCCAGCTCCTAGACCCAAATGCCCAAAGGCAGAGCAGGGAGAAGGGCCGCGTTTCCCAGCTGAGACCTAGGAGCAATTCTGGCCGGGGAAAGACTTTCATCTGGAGCACATTAGCCACGGGTGGTGCTGCCGGGGAGCAGCAGCTCTACTTAAGGCAGCCTCTGCCAGCTGCCTCTGGGCTATCAGCAGGGGAGGGGCTGTGCCAAGCTGGGGTCCTGGGTGCTGTCCTGTGGGCTGAGGTTCCCTAGGAGACCTGTTCTGGGAAAGTAAGTGCAAGGTTTCACCCACCTTCCCTCCCCTACCTCTTCCCTTTGCTTCATTCCACAGGAAAGCAATCATAGTATCAAGTGTTTCTTAATGACTTTTTAGGTTGATGACTAATTTTTCAGCCATGCTGAATGACGGGTAATAGTAAGATATTAAGCCCTGCTGTGAAATAGGTGTCCAAGTGCGAAAAGCATTAGGGAAGCTGTGCAGGAGAGAAAGGTTTCTGAAATATCCCAGTTTCAGGAAAGCCTCCGTCCAGCAGTTCTGTGCCCAGGAGGCTGAAACCAATCCATTGCCAGGTAGAAACCCATAAGAAAATTAGTTTTGAGCTCATGTTTGTGGCCTTGCCTTGCTGCCTATGGGAAGGAGACATAAGAGGTTTTTTCTCTTAAAACCCTCATTCTACCCTGGGGGAGTATATTGGATTTCAATCTGGGCTTTTCAGATGGGCCTCAAACAAATGGGAGAGCTTGTGAAAAACGCAAGGAAGTAAGATGTGGGTTTGGATCTCAAAACTCCTGTTCCTAACAAGGAGCCATATGAGTGCTGCTTTGGAGGCTTTCAGCTCTGAATTGCTGGATGCTCCCTGTGGTGCTCACATTTGTGGTGCCTTGCAGGCTCCCAGGCAATTTGGGCTGGACAAATTCACTGTTTTGGGCTTATGGTCCCCATTTGTGAGCTCCAGGCAGGCCTGTGCTGTACCTTCCCCACTTCCCCGCTCCCTTCCAGCTGCGGCCTTCCGTAAGGATTTAGCTGAGGGGAGTGGGGAAGTGAGCAAGAACAGGATGAAATCACCTTTTTGTGTAAGTCAGCTGATGCGCTGTATAAAATGCAGGTCCAGGTTTTGAACCTAGAATTTTTTTTAATAACAAACCCCACTCAGTGAATGTAAAAGCCCCATGCAGAGCCTTTTACTGTGTTAGTCATAGCTTGAATCCTTTATGTTCCCTCTTCTAATGGCAAGTATTATCCAGCACGCCTTGTTACAGTGCAGTCTTTGGAGGGTGTGGAAGTAATGATGGTGCCTGAATGCTGTTCCAGAGATCACTGCTACAATTCACAGCAGATAATAGGAGCCACAGCCAGACGGATAATAGAACTGACTGAAATCCATTTATTGCTAAGAGACTGAATATTTGTACATAGCCCGAGCCACTCCACCCTCCTTCATCACATTTGCCAGGAAACAGGGGGAGAAAAAAACCCCAAAAACACAAGCCTAGGGCAGAATGGAGAGGAAGGGAGAGATTTTTCAGGCTCTGATGCATTCATAACTTCTATTTTTTTTTTATGGCCCTTGTAACAACTGAGCCAGAATGGTGTAGGTTGCTAATGTATTTACAGCCTGCCTATGCAAGTGAAGGTGTGGGATGACAACAGGAAACAAGCGGTGGATTTGGGATGGGAGCCTGTCTGAAGTTGAAACTAACATCTGATCCCAAAGCCATCGTTCCTTGCAGGTAAACAAGCAGCCTGATGGAAGGTTTCAGTGATGGGCTGCAGGCAAAGCCAAAGTCAGGGATAACAGCAATAGCCGTGCTAGGAAAGGTTGACCTGATTCAGAGCATCATAGTTCATTGCCACTTCAAATTTTCTCAGTCTTCACAAGCTTGCTAAGCTGCTTAGGCCTTGCAGAAGCTGTCTGGAGAGGTAATTTATGTGCCAAAATGTATATGTGTCGTTCAAGTTACTCAGGGTTTTTGGTGTTTGACTGACCCTCCACTCACCTTTTCCTGTCTTGGAAGTGTTTGCAGTTTTTAAAGTGCATAAAAAGTTGGGGAATTTTTTTCTTGCTTTCAGAGTATTTTTTAATGTGATGTTTGTGCATGTGAAAGTTAAAGTACTTGTAGCTTATCCTCCTGGTTGTTGCCCTTTATTTTCAAGGGAGCCCATGACTGTGTTAGACCCTCTCTTATCCTGGTGTTGGCTCTGTCTGTTCAGTATCTGCTGTTTCTAGGATGTTGGTGAGGAGCAAGAAACAGGCAATGGCAAAGTCCAACCCAGCAACAAAGGGAAAACTGATGATGGCATGTTTTCCTACTTATTTTTCAAGGTGGTGGTGAGTAGGGAGGTTAAGCTGCAGTGTTCCTGGCTCTGGGGAAGGACTGTGGTTTGGTGTAGGTTGAGGAGAGCAGCTTTGTGGTAGTTTACTGATGGTCACTGCTGGCTCCTGGCAGGAAACCTGGCCATGCAGAGGCCCTGATGGAGGTGGATGATGTGCTGTGAGAGCTCCCTACCTGCCTGCTGAGCCATGACTGGTGGCCTCTCCCACTGCCTTGGTTTCCTGGCCCCCTCTGCCAGCACATATCTGGGTGCTGCCAGTAAGTAAATGCAGCCTTGCCCCCACCTTACCCTTTGCTTTGAAACACTTTGTGGTGTTAAGAGCATGTCTGAGAGCCTCTGATCTGAGGCACTTATGGCTCCCAGATGTTAGAGCTGCTCAGCTGGCATGGAGTCCTTGCCAAGCCTCTCTTCTGTGACCATTCATTTTTACATTCCACTTTTTTTTTCCTTCATCCCAGAGGTACTAAGTCCTTTTCTTTACTAATCAAACAGTTTGTTAGCAGCACTTATTTTTCCTGTGGTCCTTGGAGATCGTTGAGTTTGTTCAGTAGTGGTCTAGGTTAGACTTGTGCTAAGGAGGAAAAGTCACCTCTGTTGTGATATGCAAACGTGTTCAGGTGCAAGTCTGTTTTCACCTCTGGATCTGATCACATGCTGTCAGTTGTTGATAACAAGTATGTGGGAGAGATAAGGACTTTGATCACCAACCAGGGCTCCTGGGCTCTGTTCTTGGTTGTGAACAGGTGTGTGAACACTGAGTACCTCGTGTTTTCTGTCATCAGGACCGGGAACTGATTTGGGGAGGGACAACCTCTGTGTGCTGGAGGCTGACAAATGCTGCCTGTGGTGGACAGTGAGGGAGTAACAAGAGCCTCTGCCAGAGAGGGGGAGATGTGTATGGAAATGAAGCAGCTGGGTGCTCACTTATCCCTGGATACAGCAGGTGTGCAATGCTGGGGAGTCCTGACCTCCCCTAGGCTGCCCTAGTAAGGGTGCAAGATGCAAGACCAGAAATCAGAATCCTCTACTGTAGGCTTCTTCTCCCACTCATCCCTTCTTTCATATTTTCCTTAGAACCCAGAGGTCTGCAATATGGGGTATTGCACAAATCTGTAGCATAGCTCTGCAAAATTCCCAGTATCCTGAGTAAATGAATGAAGGCATGTTGTTTTCCAGCTGGTTGGAAGAGATCTTTGTCTTGGAGAGCCTTTCCTCTTGTGAGATCTCCCCTGGGAGGTTATGTGCAGTAAGCCTTTTGCTAGCAGCAAATACTGGTCTTGAAGCATTTTCCTGAAGCTTTTCTGGAAGGTGAAAGAGTGGGGTTTCTCTTCTACACTGAAATTAAATGTCAACATTTTACAACCCATCAGTTGGCCCTTTCAGCTGAAAGATCTCACCGATGCTCTGGGTTTGCTTTTTGTTTCCTTTTTGTTTTTTCTAAGATGATGTAGGAAGGGCCACTTCAGGGCAGATGTTAAGAGAACTGGACTACTGAGATATTAAGAAATAAGTTCATCACAAAAGATACGGGTATATTCCAGGCTAAATTTGGATTTTCTGAGATGTTCTGTTGCCCGAACTGAAATGTGAAGTTTAGGTAGTGGGCATTCCCTGACTCTAAGAGGAATTTATTACATTTCCTCACATACAGTTTGGCTCACTTACCAAAAGTCCTCCAGAGTTCTCACAACTCCTAGGTTTAGGTCAAACAGGCATATATGCTAAGGGAAAAGGAATGTCCTGAACTGTGCTCAAAAACAATGACTATATAGTTTAAATATCATTTTGAGGAAAAGAATTTATGTCCCAGAGGAACGAATTCTAGCAACTCCAGCACTGGGGCTGTGTATGACAAAGTATTACTAAAATGTTTTTCAAAGGCTGCAGTGTCTCTCTGGAGATGAGCCCTTTCCTTGCCATCTTTTGGAATGATGGCGGCCAAAATTTTTCCATACTAGGAGCTGGTCAGTGGTCAGTCTTCACCACAGTGTCTCCATGAAATTACTGTGACTTGTGGTCCCAAATCACTGAGGCATTTTTGAAATGTTACTGTTAGGCTCTTAAATCTAAGCTTGAGAGGAGCTTTAACAGAAGAAGAAAAAAAAAACAACCCTATTTTCATTAAAGTTTAGGAGTTGGCAGGGATGGAGGCTGCCTAACCTTCAAACAGATGGCTGGAGCTCAGACTGTGCTTTCCTAGTGGCCAGCAAGACCTGAGCTCTAGCTGCAGTTGTGGCTATAAATAAGTTGTGGACCACAGGCAAATTCTTGTGCTTGCTTCCTCTCTTCCAGAGTGGGTGAATTTGTTCTTAGAAACACAGCTGGTCCATCCTGAATGGTAGGGGCTGTCAGGATCTGCGTGACCTTCCTGTTCCTGTGGCAATCCTTTTTTATCACATTCTGAGTCCCTCAAAGAACCAAGGGAAAGGAAAAGTGTGGATTAAATGAAGGACATTTTACCATATGGTTTTTTTATTTCAAGCCTGAAGTAGCACAAAAGGACCACAAGTTTTGATGCAGACTAGGCTTCCTGACAAAATGAGTGACCTTTTTTTTAAACATTGATGGAGATGCTTAAATCCTCCTTCAGGCATGAGATCCTTTCTTGAATCATACCTTGCCTCTGCTCACCCTGTATAGTCAGTGTATGCTGCTAGAAGAGCAAAGTAAGAGAGCAGCAGCATCACCATCACAGATAGAAAAGTAGGACAAAGTCCTGGTTGAAATCCAAGACCTGAGTATGAACTTGCTTGCAGAGATGATCCAAAATGCTGTCTAAAATATGACATATTATAATATAAAAATTAATATTAAAAAAGTCCTGGAGAATTGGATGTGACCACCCAGGAACTCCCTTGGGGTTTATGCCCAAGCTGCTGTCTACAAAGCTTTCCACTTGCATTGTCTACCAAATGCGTGTGTAGTTTCAAACAGAAATATCTGAAAATCATCTCCATTGGTTTTGTTGGCTGGAAGTAGTGATCGGTGTTCCTTTTGCTCTGGATCCAACAAATGTCTCAAATGTGAAGAATAAACAAAGTTGTGATAAGGCATATATGATGAATTTTTGTGCTTTGCCTTCTGCCATCAATACAATGGCTATAAACTGGTATTTGACTATGACAAATTAATTTGAATCTGTACTTTGATACATCTGCAATGATCTATAGAGTGAGTGCATGAAGAATTGAGGCCTGTTACCACCCCTCCACACTGGTGTTTCAGGTTTAATGAACAGCTGAGCAACTCTTTAGAAGATCTTTCATCTTCCCTGCATGTCCATTTAGATCAGCCCTAGAGAGCAGACTGAAAGCTGCCAGTGTCCTTTGACCTGTGTAAGGGAAGCTGAAGAGTGTGACTTATGAGGAAACAGCAAGAAAAATAGTCGAAGATCAAAGCTTGCCTGAGTGGTTTGGTGAGAGAACCCTCTTGTTACACCAGTGCTCTGAGGTCATGCAGCTTGTCTGTACAGCAGGGTCTGGTATGACCCGTTTTGCTGCTTGTGCCCAGCTCTGGTCTGGTTCAGGTTTGTTCCTCACTGTGGTCTCCAGTGTTCAGCTCTGACTGGTCTGGGCACCGATGCACTTGGTGACCTAAATCTTGCTGAACATCTCTTTATTACCAGAAGGGGCAGCCATAATTCCCCTGAAGCTACAGCACAGTCAGAACCCAGAACCTACCTCTAAAGGACACTTTTTTACCTTTAAAGGTAACTTTTACTGTATCCTGACTTCAGCCTCTGCTTCAAATCTGGGCCAGGAGGTTTGGTATTTCTCACAGAGGTCTTAGAATTAACCTTACTGATTACTCTGTACAACTGTAAGCAATGAGAGGTATTGCCTGTAACCATATCGATTAAAAGGAAAGCTCCCAGTCTTTTACCTTCAAATACAATGTACTGCCTGGTTAGTCAGGTCAGGAAAAGAATTCATGAGCATTTAATAAACTTTTAATTGCTCTGAACTGTTTGGCACTTTTGATTTTCTCTGTCTCCCTAGAGAGTGATCTTGGTCCTCATCTGAAAAACTATGGTGACGGTCTCTTATTACAAGCATTGGGATTGATCAGCTAGTAGCTTTAAAGAAAGCCCAGGTCCAGGAAAATCAGAAGGCTGCTAGCCAGGAAATATCCCTGGATAGGAAAGGAACTTTCCAGAGTGTAGTTTCAGATCCTCAGTTTGTACTAATGGACCTAGTTCCCTCTTTTGTAGAACGGTATGCTTGAAAATAAACTGAAATGTAAAAGAGAGAGAATTTAGTCATGGTAGCTTAAATTCTTTCTTTTGAACCACGTGAAATGTCAGGAGGACAGGAAGCTCTCCCAGGAGTAATACCATCCAAAACTCTAGCTGGCTCTGAATTAACAAAGTCCTCAAGTGGACTGATACCACGGGATGCAGATGTTTTAGTTTTGGCAAGTAGCATGAAACTGCAGGCCAAGTTTATGCTAAAATTTTCTCTTTTTTTTCCATAGACATTGCTTTTTTAAAAAAAAACCAAAAACACAAACCTAAATGCTCACCCGGAATATAAGCCTTGTTTAGAAATGTGAATGGGTGTATGTTCTCCTGCTGGCTTGGTAATTTGGTAGATGTTAACACAATGTAAATACAGCACAATACAGTTTGGCATGATGTTTATAAGGACATATGGGAACTATCATTTTTATGCAACCTAGTACTGGGTTTAGCGCTGCTGAAGGGCTTCTGCTTTGACTGTGTGTGAGCTTAGTGGGAATGAATTATGAAGAGGAGCAAAATGTGCACGTCTTGTAAATGTGGTAATGTTGAAAGACCCAGATAGATGGATAAATGCTTTTCAAAGCCAAGACGAAAAAAAGAGCAAATCTGAGGTCAGAAGGCAAAATCTTTGAAATGCAGGACGGAGTGTTTCTCTTCCTGTTTGAGAGCATTTCCCTCTCATGCCATATGGAGAACAATCACTGTTACTGCTTGTCAGTCTAGGCCTGCTCTGGCCCAGAAAAGAGGTGGACTGCCAGCTACAGATCCTACAATGAGCCCATGTCTTCACTGCTCAGTGATTCCCTTGTGCAGCAGAAATGTTGGACATCTGTTGCCAGCCAGCAAAAAACCCAAAACCCTAGGAATGTGAGTATGAAATGCACTGTCTGAATCAATGAATCAAAGTTGCCACAATCCTAATTTACTGCATATGAAATGTTTAGACCAGCAGGGTCTTCCTGGCCTTTGCTAATATAACATGTTGCAGAGCATCTCTCTGTGTCCCATGACAAGAGATGAGTGAATGTATGCAAGGCAAAATGCCAGCAGAGGCTTTCCAGTGCTGCTGTGAGGGTGTTTGCCAGGGGAGAGTGGCTAGATGATCATGAGGATGTATCAAGCCCCAAACTGCAGGGGGCGAAAAAAAAGGCAAGAGTTATTTACACAATGGTCGTTGCAATTGGACTTGGAGGGGTTTCCTTCCTGACCCCAAATCTGGCATTTGGGCTAATTTTGCATGGGTGAGGAAAAACAAACTGACTTGAGTATGTGGGAGGCTTCTCAGTGCTGGTAGGGATTCCCCACTTCCTTATCCCTCTTCCCAGCTCAGCTGTACTAAAGGTTGATCTCTGATCTTTCTATCCAAGGCAAAATGCTTTGGGTGCCCAAGCTCATGGGTCAGAAGGAAAACATTATCTCTTTTGGCCTGTATCATAGCTGGAGCAAGTCAGAGAAAAGTCCATTATTGTGTCTTCTGCCTGTGAGGGACAAGAGAGCATCATTAGGAAGGGTGACAGCACAGGGTTTTCATTAGGCAAAAGGAAGGTTTCATGCAAGGCCAAGTTACTTTCATTGCTATGGAGGCTTCATGGCACTCTATTTCTTGGGTGTGGGCTCAGTCCCCCCATTGAGACTTGTTTATTCCAGAGCTCAGTAGGTTTCTGGGAAGTGCTGTAATAGCTGGGAGGAGATCCCATGGAGAGGGTGGATTCTCTCGGACACATGCTGTTTAACAATGCCACTGTCTGCAGAGAAACAGAAAATAAACAATGCAGAATCCCTGCCGTAAACCATGCACAAACACCAGAATATGAATAGCCTCTCGGAAGGTGGCTAGTGCCAAGCAGCTTTGCTGCTATTGTTTATTGTGGTAGAGGAACTAGAACCAGCTTTTCAAAATAGGTCAACATTGCCCATTCATAATGGGTTAATGGTTTCTGCAGCTGAAACTGAAGTATAATGGTTCCTGGTGAAATGGGGGAAACATCTGTAGAAAGCAAATTTGGAAGCAGTAAAAACTGCAATCAATAATTTTCTTTTATTCAGACATCTCGGGCAGGGTGAACGAAGGCCGTGTTTGGATAGCTATTGCAATTGCAAGCAGTAAAGGCTGGGGAATTGTCTCTGAGGACTGATCATTGAAGTACCAGGCAAGAGGAGCAGGTGAAAGCAGTCAGACAGGTGGGAGCAAAGCATAGCTGGAGTGGCTCTGAGGGTGGGTTCCTTCTAGCCCAGAGTATTCTGGGAATCTGTGTCACTGAGCTCTGTGCGTGGCTCTGCAGAGTAAATTGGATGGTACTGAGAACATAACGTCAGTACTGTTGGCATTTCTGGGGGTGTTTTCCTCTGGATCAGCTCTGCTGTCCAGTCCTTAGGATTGGATGTAGGTGTCTGGAATGTGTTTGGTGTGCTCTGGCATGTATCTCTGTCTGGCTTCATCTGAAAGGAGTCCTCCTTGCACCCTCCAAGATCACCTTGTGATGTGAGCCAAAGTGCAGTAAGTGGGGACAAGTTGGAGATCTGCTTCTAAAGCTCTTGTTTGTCTGAATTCAGATGCTTGTGTCAGTGTGCTCTAGGCATGCTGACATATGTCTGAGGAGGGAAGTAGCTCCTGGGGCATGCCAGCTGCACATCTGTAAAGCCCAAGAGCAGCATGTGTTTGAGCCAAGGGAGAGTGCAGGGTGCCTTGATGCTGCCAATTGCCTCGTGTTTATTCTTTGTGTGTGGGTCAGCTGAGAGGGGATTGTTTTATTCTTCTGTCTGCAAGTTTTGGGCAACCCGGGGAATCTGTGGCTTTTGGAAAGCAGCTCCTGGAACCTTTGACAAGGCCACTGAAACTTATCTGTGGCCTCTGGGGAAGGATTGCAGGTGTTTAGCAGTGAGCCTGTGCATACTCAGTGCCTAGGTGGTAGTGACTCTCATTTACCCTCTACTCATCCATCCCAGCCATTTGCAAGGACGCTTCATGCTGAAAGCAGAGAAGCAACTGCTGAGTGAACTGGAGACAAGGGCTTTCCCCAGAGGAGCCAGGTCACTCTAAAATAAGATAAACACCACCTATGCTAATTGCAGTGGAAAACTGAGAGCAGCTTGTATTGGGCTGCTGTGTGTTGTCCTAAGTAGGGATTATGCAGAGCAGCTGGGTTCTGGAAGGGCTCTGGAAAAAAAAAGATGCTCAGAAGGGAACAGTGTCTCCTGAACTTGGGGGCAGTTTTCAGGTGTGGGGTTTTTTTTTTTTTTGAAGATGTATTTTTAGGAGCTGCTGGGATCTGCATTTAGGTTGTAAGCCCTGGAGCCTGTTTTCTATCCACAAATGCATTCTGTAGTGAAGATCAGTTTGTCAGCACTCTTTTTGATTTTTTTTCCCCCCCCTCCTAACATATGAGCAACTCTGGGTCGTATGAAGGAGACGTGGATGGTATGTGACAGGAGAGAGGCTGCAGTCTGCAGCTGGCTCTCCAGCAGGGCTTGGTACTCGGAACATTCCCAGCTGCAGCATCTCCAGCTCCAGCCCTGTGGGCCGGTGCAGCTGGACACAACACAGGGTAAGTGGTGTATCTGGGACACCACTGAGATGGGTGGGGTCTGTATTGTGGTGAAGTATGACATGCTGGACATTCAGCAGCCTCTGCCCCAGCTACTGACATGCTCAGCAAGAATAAACCCCAAGGAGTTATTCAGAGGTGAGTGAAACAAAATCCTTTTCCCTGAGCAGCAGCAACGTAGCCTTATGCATCAGTGGCTGGTGAGTGCAGTGGCAGTAACTTCCAGCAGATGTCCAGTTGGGTCTGGTCCTAAACTTGGCAATAAGAAGCTCTCAAAGCTTAGTGTTACACCTTAGATGTCTTTAGCTCCTTCCTAGCAGCAGGCACTGCAATGATTAAGGCTCTGAGACTGAAGATATAAATGCCTTCAGCTGCTGGAGCCATTCCTTAGGTCAGATATTCACTGCCTGGTACAAGGTTACACTTCTGCCAGTGATTCCCACTGAGCATTATCCCAAGGCACATGAGTATTGCCAGGGCTCATGCCATTCTTGCCAAACCATGTCTGCCTTGGCCCAATTGCAAACCAGGTCCTGAAAGGAAAAGAGCAAAAATCACGGGGACCTTTTTGGGCCTGACCTGCAAGCATGGCAATACATTCTGTTTGTCCTGCAAGCTCTCCAGCAATGGAGAAAGCAAATACCAGCCTGGAAATACCTTGTCTTGACTCTCCAGTCTTGTTGGAGTGCAGACTAATACTGCTTACCCTGCTTCTGTTGTGCTCTGAGCTTGCCTGCCAAGGACAACCACCTTGTGTTTCAAGAAGGCCATGGTAAACCAGAGCAACGTACCCTTAAAATCATGCTAGACAAGCTTTGAAAGCTCAAGAATTAAGGAAGTCTGGATGGATGAGAGAATCAAAAATTCTTGAAGGATAATTTGGCCTCACAGAACAGACTGAATTCTAGCTATTTTAGGCGTAGATATTTTCAGATTATTCTTTTAGGTAGCCCTTCACTGAATTATTAGGCATGCCTGACAGCCTGCTGCATAGAATACCTTGAAGAATTAGGGAAATTTTATCTCTCTCAAACACCAGGGAAGTGAGACATATGGAGACTAAAATCCACATCCTCAAAGGAATGTAGATTTGTAATTTGCACTGGAAAGTGGTGGAGATAACCCTGAGGAAATCCTGCTATGGTTAAGCTGATTGACTTTTCTGGTATATAGGCATGTAATTGATTATCTTGGAGGCTCTGGGTCTAAGCATTTTCCTTAGATGATGTCTGTAGGGGAGGACAGAAATGAGCCTGTGTCTCCTGAGCCAGTCTTCCCTCAGTTGCTTCCCTGAGTCACTGCTGCTGCCTGTGATGGTGTTTCTTACCCTTGTCTCTGAATCAGCTGATTTGAGCTCTGTAGGAGCCAGGTGGGCTCCGATTTTTGGTGAAGTTATTACAGGCATCGTCTTTCAGACTCAGAACACAAGACCCTTCTCTTATTCTTCCTGTTATCGCCCTGTTTTCAGCTGTGCAGTCTGGAGTGCCTGGGCTGGCCTCGCTTCTCCTTGCCTAACCTCTCACAAACAGCCACGAATTTTTGAAAAGGGCCTTGGTTTGCTCTGCCAGCACTCCTTAATTTTTGCCTTTCCTCCTTGCAAGCCACACTGAGGCAGCGCTTTGCTATTCTCCGGGAGAAAAATAAAAAAAAAAAATAAAGTAGGTCACGGTGTCATGTAAGGCAGCCGAGCGCTAACATGGAGCCAGGCGAGCGGAGCGAAAAAAAAAAAAACAAACCAACCCCAGTGGGATCGGAGATGATGAACGAGCAGCTGTGCGGGATAAACAGGGATGAAGGGATGGATGGGGAGCGCAGGAGCCGAGCGCGGCAGGTGGAGGCGCCGGCGGCCGCTCCGCTCGCGGGGCTGGGGGGCTCGGGCTCCGCTGGGCCCTGCGCCCTCTCCCGGCACAGGTGAGTCTCGTCCCTACCCTCCGGAGCAGCTTTCCTTGCTCTTCCAAGCGACGGCGGTGTTTGGTTTTTGTTTTTTTTTTATCGTGTTTTTTGCTTCCCCTCGCACCGCGGTTCAGTCCAAATAGCTCTCGCAGAAAGCATGGGACAGGCATGGGAAATCACTCTTAGCAGACCAAAAATATCTTTGGTTGCAAATAATTTTATTTTGATTTTTTTACCCCCTTTATAGGTTTGAGTCCCCTTGTTTATGTCAGTTGTGGTTTTTTCAGAATTGGTTTTGAAAGAAGGAATTAATTTTGCTAGCTCTCTCGATTCTCACCCAGCATTACTCACTGGGCCTGGAATAGATCTCTTTGGAAGATGGACTCAAGCCTGACCTTATCTCTGAGGCAGGATTCCACCCTAGCGTTTAAAGGGAGAAATTCAGGTCTGGCTTATCCCTGTAAGCATCCCTTAACTTGGGATACTGGTTACAATTTGGTGTGGGTGATGATCTCTGCTACATGCCTAATGTAGAATTTCAACCTATTAAAAAAAAACCAAAACAACAAAACACAAGGGTGAGGATCAAACTCAAAAGGCAAAAACGTTTCAGAGTAGCACCAGCTGAGAGAGCTTGGGGTGTTAATCTTCTTGCTGTAGTCCTGTAGACATAGGGATTGATTTTGACTTTCACCAGCCTGTTTATGCCATTGCTATTGTCACTCAAGACAAATTCACTTTGAATTTGTCCTGGGTCAACATGTGTTGCAGGGCTCCCTGTCCTCCAGAACACATGCAGCAAGGACAACTTGCTTCTTCCCCAGGTCTCAACCCCCAGCCTCAGAACTGGGGTAGGAGCCTGCTGGGAGGAAGTGATCCTGGATTAAGAGTCTCAAAGTGTCAGAGCTTAGAAGTGAGGGTTCTTCTAGGATTTGGAGGGCTTCATTGTTTCTGTAGCCCTGTTCAGAGAAACCAAAAGTTTTCTCTGTAGGGCTGGCATTTAAATCCTGCTCATAGCTCCCATCCTCTGACTATAAATGCCTCTTCAGCAACTTGAGGCAAACCTTCCCTTGTACCCAGTGTTTGGGGATGTAGCTGACATGTTCAACAAGCTGAAATATTCTTGTGGTTTTTTCCCACTCTTTCCCTGTATCAAACACGGCTGGTGGAACAGAGCTGGGCAATCTCCTGGAGTTGTCAACATTTGCTGCCTGAGCTGCACAAAACCAGTGCTGAAGTCCTGTGTCTGAATGATTCTTGAAACCTTCATCTTTTCCGGTTGTTCAGCCAATTTACTTCTGCAAATGCTTGGAAATGCTGGTGAGTGGTGGAAGCAAGCAGTCTCCAGTCTAACCAAGGATTTCTTTTGCTGCTGGCTCTATAGAAGAGACCTTAAGGTCAGTTTTAAAATAGTTCTGCCTAGAAAGAGCTGGTTTGGGAGGATGGCACTAGCTAATATGCACAGAGCAGAGATCTGCAGCCAGCTGCTCCTGTAGACAGCCTGTATCTGGTGTTTGAGCTGAACCGTGGCATGCAGCTCTTCTGTCCCAAGTGAGAGTCTCAGCAGTGCCAAGGGCCAATCACCCCCTCCCTGTCAAAACTAAGTGTCCTGTTTACTGTTTGAACTGGCTGACTCAAAATTCCAGCTTTAGTCTGTGCTTCTGGAAGATTTTGGTTCCAAGGATCTTTCAATACTATGCAGACATCAACAAGCCTTCTTGGTGCCCCTAGAAGGCTGCTGGGTGAGGAGGGTTTCCCTTGCTTAAGAAAAGGGGCCACAAGAAGTGAGGGGGGGTGGCTGCCCATGTCTGTCCCAGTGCTGCTGTTCCTGGCTCCTGCTGCCATGCTGGAAGCATGTGACAACCCTGTGCCTCCCTTCACAAAGGCACTGCTTGTCCTGCAGTCACCAGCCTGTTTTATGAGCGGAAACTGAATCAGCACATGGCGTTCACCAAGGTAGGCCACTGTTGCTTCCCTTACCCACTAGGTGTGAGCTTGGAAAACAGTTTGAAACAGAAGCATAAAATGGGCTTTGTTGAAATGTATTAGCTCACCTGGAAGTCTGCAGAACCTGTGTGTGTATTTTTGGAAGCAGAATATCCCAGCTTTACAACTTGCAGTATTTAGAAGCACAGCACAATTATGTGGCTGTTCCAGCCCCTGAGAGACTGGGAGATTAAAATAATGTTTAGGGTAGCTAGTGGGGTGGAGGGAGCCTTTTGGAAGTAGCAGTAGATTAAATGGCATCAAAGCATTGGTGGTGTTCATTTGCTTGCCCAAAGGTCTTTAGATCTTCTATTAGGCTCTCCCTAATTATTTCTAAGGCAATAAATCCAATCAGAATACTGAAAGAGGTTCAACCAGACCAAGAATTATATTTTAATGTTCCTCCCACTACATTCAATTATTAATAATTTTTAGAAGGTTGGCTGGTGCCACTTTTTCTTTCTCATTTTGTGTTTGTCGTGATCAGCAGATATCTTGATAACCAGACCCTCAGCATTTCAGAGAACTTTTTGCCAAATAGTCTCGTTATTCATTTCTTTCTTCCCTTACTCTTTAAATATTAGAAGCTGTAACAAAGCCTGCTGTCAACCTTTGACTTGGATTCTAAATACTGACCCACATCCAAATTTTGCAATTGGTTCCGTTTGTTACAATGGATGGAACTGTTTCTCTGGATCCAAGTACAATTAGATGAATCTAGATCATAATTCTGGGCACTGAACTCAAAAAATAAGTTCATTTCCCTTTATCTACTCCTTCCGTTGACTAATAATAATCCAGTACAAGCCTTTCCTCTTTAAAAATCTATTATGAGCCTCCTCAAAGGCCAGTGAAGCCTATAAAAAGAGAACATGACAACCTGGGAGGGAACAGCTTGTCTTCACATGCTTGCAAGACCAAAGCAGTGGAAATACATACTTTGTGGGACTTCCACATAATCATCTTTCTTTTAGTTTTGCCTTATGTCCTGGCCTTCATATTTTAACCCCCATTGGACTCTTGGATTATCTGTTTTGACTTTCCCTGTTGTGAACTGCCCAGCAATGGTTTTGTGCACTCTTCTGCTAGACAGCAGCTGAACCATTGCTTTGTGCTGGAGAAGTGATGCAGGTCCTATGTGTTACCTTGTCAGTGTTGGGGATGCTCTGAGTCTAATATTTCTAGGCTGATATGGAAAGATCAAAAAGCTGCTTACTCTCTGTGATCACTCTGGGTTTGGTGCTCTCCCTCCTGAGAGATGGCTCCTCTGTCAACATCCCCAGCACAAAGTAGACACCCATGGTGCTGTTTCTGGAGCATGGAAGACAGCTTAATTCTGTTTCAGTCTCATAGTTTCATTTCAGGATCAAGACCAGTAGTAGCCCAGAGCTTTTAGTTAAGTTACTGTCCTGCTGAAATAAAAAGCTGAGTTCATAAGTGATGTTATGGTGAGACTGAATTTTTTTTTTTTTTTTGCTGGGGACTGATTCATAAAATAGGCCCAGAGGAAACAGGCCAGGAGCACATGCTATTCATAATAATGCCTCTAGAGAATAGCTCATTTCTTTTTCTCTTCCAATGGTATTGTCGGGCTTGTGTACTTCAAAACAGATCTGGCACTGACAGTACAGATAAGTTAATGAAAGTCTGCAGGGGGTTTGGAGCTTTTTAATTTTTTCCCTTTAAACTAAGGGTAATGATAAGTTCTAATGAAACCCTGTTTTAAATCTGGATTCTTTTTAACATCCCTTACTTGTAGTTCTGAAGATCTCTGCCACCTTGTTCTGCATCTTGAACACAGGATATCTGGAGTTGCTGTACAGCAGCAGGAGAATGCATAAATCTTAAATTTCTGAAGAACTATGAGATAGTTACTCATGCAGTGTCAGGAGAGTCATCTGTAATTCTTTTACTCTACAGAGTCCTGGGGTAACAGCTGGAGCATTGCGTACAATTTGCTGAGCACATTTCAGGGAAGATGTGGACAATGGGGAGATGCCAAAGGAGAGCAGGGAGAACAATTGTAGATCTTGAAAGCATAACCTCAGAACAAGGACGGGGGGGAAAGCTGACTTAACTGTAATTAAAATAAAGTACAAAAAGAGTTTTCAAAATACGTCAAAAAACTCACTCAGAGAGGGAGAAAGACAGTTTTCCACAGCAATGGGGACAGGTTGGGAAATCATGCACTTAAATTGTAGCAAGGAAGAATCAGGTTGGACGCTTAGGAAACCTTCCCAGTGGTAGAGACACTGATGCAGTAGTTTGAAATATTTGGGAATGTCATGGTGTTCCTGCCACTGGAGGTTTTTAAGGTGAGGTTAGCCAAACATGTTAAAAATAACATACCTCATGCTCAGTTACCAGAAGTGACCAGTATTTGCTTAGGACTCTTTCTAATAACACTCTAATGCATAATTCAAACTTTTTGAATCGTGGGAAACTTAGCCACACTTATCTTTGCAAACCTTAGAACTTAGAGGAGAGAAGAAGCTTTGTTTTCAGTTAAACTACCTCCTCTATTGGCTTCAGCAGATCTTGGATTGTGTTTGCAGATATCACAGAGAATAAACCAGGCAAAGATACCCAAGGAGTTGAGGCCTGAGACCTCAGCTGAGATAGGTGCTTTGAAATCATGTAAGAGGAAGCAGAATTACTTAGCCAAAATGTAATTCTCATAATGTTTAGCCCACATTAACCCCAGAGGGAAATGTCAGCTGGTTTTCCCAACACTAATGCTTATTAGACCACAAAATCCCTCTGGGAGATACTTAGAAGTGAATTGGACAAAGTGCTGGAAAATGTGGGGTCCTGTATGGTTTGGAGACAAGAAGTTCCATTCAGTTGGGGCATCTGAACTGGGTTCAGTTTCCTATTTTGTCACTGTTTTATTGTGTCCTTGCATTGCTTTTATTTTGAGATCTACGGTTGGGAAGAGCAGGAAGTGCTGAGATACTCTGATTGGAGGGTCTGAAGTGGTGTAGGATCTAATCCCACTCCTGCTTTCAGATATGCTGTGTCTGCAATTTAGCAGCAGTGATGCTAAAGCAAAATAGACTTGGGCACATAAATTCCTGTGTTTGGTAGTTAAAGGTTATTACAAAACTGTGGACCAGCAGTTAGTCTCAGCACTCTGACAAAGTGCTGATATCTCAGCTAATGCCCTGCTGTTTTGCTTTTAGAAGGCAGCATGACATCTGTAACAGCTGTGTGGGGGTCATTTCCATCGCTCACCTGTGGAAGAGGCGGCAGTGAAATGAGAGTGGTGCCTTTGCTTGCATGTTGGCCTAACGTAGGTCTCAAACTCTCCTTTGGTCCAGGAGGCAGCAATGCCTGTTCTTTTGCATTACCTATGGAAATACCTCTTCAGGAACTTACCCAGAGCCCTGCTCTGAGAGTATTTTTTCCAAATGGCATGTGGTCTGGTACGATCTGGCTTTTTCAATGCTTTTCAGAGAGCAGCTTAAATTTTTGGGTTTTTTTGCTGTGTTCCTTATTACTCTGATGTAGAATACTCCACTCTGAAGCACACAGGATTGATTATCATCGTGGCTAACCAAGCAATGCTACTTACCATGCTCTTAGTGGGTCCTTTCCAGACACCAGCTGAGGAGCAAGGCTGTAGGCTTGTTGTGACTTCTGAGTGTGCACCTAAACATACTCGAACTCTGAAGATGTTTAAGCAAAAGCCTTGATACACATGTCAAAAAAGATTGTTGTAATGTTCCAAATACTCCCGAATCAGTCATGTACATTTAGAGGTCAGAATTTAGGCTGATGTTGGGGTTTCTTTTGCACAGGGCTGGGAATGAAATGTAAATGGATCTGAAGGAACTCTAAAATGTGGAGAAATTATCCAATCTGGTTTATTCTGGTGTTCCCATTTGGGAAAGGCAAAGTCATGGAACTCACCAGAGCACCTTTTCTGTTGTTCTCTAGGTTTGTAGATCCTGTACTCCTGAGTATATAATTTCTTTGCCTGGTTCAGCTATCTTGTTTTTATCCTAGCTTCTCCCAGCTTCATTAGAGTCTTGTTTGTGTCTAATCAGTCTGTACTGTCCTTCAGCTTCAGGCTGTCTGTCTTAAAAATCTGTGTAATGCAGAGATAGAAGCTGCTCCAGGAGGTTTTCTAGCTCAGCACGATGCCATACCAATATTAACATCTGAATGTGTGACCTTGTTAGTTCAGCATATGCAAGGTAGGTATTTTTTGTCTGTCCAATGCACTGATTATTATTAACGAGATGTGCTGTATAAAATAGTACCATTAAATTTCTCCCAGCTGGAAGCCTTACTCTGATGTTAACTTACTCATTACAGGATTTGGGGAGAATTTGAGCCATGGCTTAGAATACAATTCTGGCAGCAAATGATTCTGCAGCTAGGCACTAATGCTGTATGACACCCTATAGCCATTGTATCAACAGCTCATGAGCAAAATCCTAAATTTGTATAGTAAGTACAAGGATTCTTCTTCGTTTCATGGTTTGTTTCTTGTGGGGCTTGCTGGAAGTCAAATGAAGTCTGCTATTTCCAAAACCATCGGGGAGAAGTTAATGAATCAACATAGTAAATAACTCACTGCTTATTTCCTGAAACAAAGAGCACCTGTAACATCCAAGGGGTAGCTGCCTGGCAGGAGTCTGGTGGCACTTTTAGGCGTATAGGAATGTTGGGACCGGGTAGAGAGCTAGGGACGAGTGGATACACAGAACCAAGTGTGTGGTTTGGGCTATGAGGCCTTTTTGTCAGGTGTTGGTGCCTCTTCAATGCCTCTTTCTGTTCCTTGATAATAAAGCCCATGTTTGTGTGGGATCTGACCTCAGGGGAGGTTAACGCTTCTCCTACTAAGGAAAGCCAAGTCACACTCCTTTCAACCCTGTTTGCTGTTGCTTGCAAGGCTGTTGCTATTTGTGTTGTCCTTTGGGTGTGATGCCTGCAAGGTGGGAATTGCCTTAAGCTTGGTTTGTTCAGTGAGAGAAGGAAGGCCTGTTTGTTGGGTGTGTTCTCTTCTGAACTTCAGCTTTTGCCAGCTTAGTGCCAGCCCCCAGGCTAAAGACACACATGTGAAGTGAGGTGAGCTATAAAAAGAAAAACACCCCAAACCCCCAAAACACATGGAGTGGGCTGGTGAATGAGGGAGAGGAGAAGGTTTGCTGCTGATCCTGGGTTGTGTGGAAGGCAATGAAGGTCTGGACTTGTGTTTCAGCAACCCAGGGTATCCTGAGGCTGTGCGTGTGCCTATTGAGAGTGCAGCAGCAGGTAGCTGGAGAGCAGGGTCTCTGATGTAGGAGCCCTCTGGCTATGCCTGGGCTGGGAGAGGCTGCTTTTCTCCTTGTCTTTAAGGATTTGGTCTGCCTAGAGCAGAACAAACAGCGTGGGAGCTGCCCCACACCAGCCCCTCCTCTCTGAGCAGGCTGAGAGACTGCAGCTTTCTTGTTAAACAGGTTTAGGGTCACCCTTGAAATCAATCTCACGCTTGAACTGTAGCCTTTGCATGTGCAAGATATTGCTTCTCTGCAGTACCTCAAGGAGCAGCCATGGACAGAGGCATTTTTAATGTTGATATTGCACAGACTGGTGTAAAAGAAGTGCTTTTCCTTTTTGGAGACTTTAGAGATAACAGGGATGAGTCTGTGTCAACTTCATATTTGAGTGGATTTGAGAGGAGGGTTATCTAAATGCCACTTTCTCTTCTGGAGAAGTGGAAGATACTTAAGCAGCTGATGACTCATCTGCATCCTACAGCCAGAGAAGCTGAGAAATATTGGCTTTCCAGATAATGAATGAGATTGTCCCATTTGGGACGTGCTTTGCAAAATGTAGGGCGTTAAAAATGGTGGTATGAAGGTCAGTGAGCAAACTCCTACTCAGCCTTTGACCCTTCATAAGATGACATAGCCATGTAGTAACCTTTAGGCTAATGGCCCAGAAGAAGAGAGTGAGGTTTCTGCTCATGTGGTGTTGAACAGCAAAAATGATGAGCACAGAACTGCCTTTTCCACAAAAGTTTTTAATATACAATGATGTAAAGAGAAGCTCTGGGAGATAAGGAAAGGTGAGATACAGAAAAGGTGCTCACAAATCTTCTAGTGGTGCCTTGGGAGTCACTTTAGTATGACACAGACTTAATGTTTGGGTGGTGGGAGCTGAATTACAGACTGGGGAAGTGGCTTTTACTTTCTAGTGGGACATGGATTCCCTGCAGCAAGGTCTTTGCTCCACTCTTGTGTAATAATGACTTTCCCTTTGAAGGCTTGCATTTAATGGCAATCTTCAACAAATGCTGAAGCAGAAACAGCTCTCTGAACAGAAATTTTGGGTGACATGCCAGAGGAATGAGCAGAGTTAATTCCAGTGAGTCCCTTCCCAGCACTGTGGCATGTAGTTGGGCTCAGTGGTGAATTCTCACCACAAATCAAGAAATACTTTGCAAGATGCCCTACAGAGCTGTTCCCTGAGTGACCTTGCTGTGTTAGGTCACTGCTACCCACTGATGCCAAACCATGAGTAGGGTTTAGTGGATGGGAGAGGGAGGTAATGTGGAAAAGGGATGTTTGCCCATTGGACCACTCTTGGTCATGGAATGCTGCTGTCGGGCGATTGCCAAGGTGACATGGGAAAGTATTTTATTGATCATTTAAGCAGATGAATTATTGCTGTGTCTTCCCAAACTGGTTTTTCATTTTTGCACTTTTTTTCTTGAATAAAGCTGTCCTTGTTTCCTACCAGGCTCTGCACTGGCATGTGGAGGAGCAGTGCCTGGCTGATGTTGCCAGAGATGCAGCTATCCCAGAAGGGTGGGCAGGTATACAGGGATGGTGATCGTGGTGCTCTGTATCTGTAAGGGGGAAACTGTGTGAATCCATATGCTATGGATGCTGCCATCTCCTGATAAGGGTCTTATAAAACCTAGCAGTCATCTTGAAGGCAAGAATTCATTCTGCTTGGTCTGCCAGTGGTACTGGCTGCCTCCAAAGTTGTGTTTTCCCTTGTAAATATTTTCAGTGGGCTGTTTTCCCAGGACCTTTTTGCTTACCTTCTTCTCCATCCTCCCTGTATGCAGAGTGATTTTTTTTTAGACCTAGAGAAGGGGAGAGGAAGTTGTTTGTAGCAATCAGTGTTATAAACATGCCCTGTATGGTTATTTTGGAAGATTAACAGTTCTCGCTGTCAGTCCGTGGAGTGACTTAGCTCCCCAGAAGTGCTCCTGGTTTGCTCCCAGGAATAGGACAGTCTTGTCTTTTACCCAGCTTCTCTGCTCACTTGAGGAGAGATGAAATAGAAGCTGGAGCAAGGATTCACTATGATCATAACTCCTTGCTTCCTCACCCTAGCTCAACACAGAGCTGCCTGGAGGCTGCTCTGCTTTAACACTGCTGGCAAAATTACACTCCTGCCACTCTTCTTCCTTTCCCTGGCTTGCCCTCCCTGGTAGGGTAATGCCGGGAATCCCCTGCTACGTGTGCAGCTGTGGGGGGACACAAGCACAGCTTTGTGTTCAATGTGCCATTTAGAAGCTGTTTTCTCATTGCTGATGATCAGAGCAACATCTGTCTCCTTGTTTACAAGGATGCAATTGTAAGATGATCAGAAAAGCTGTGTTTCTGAGGCTGCTACTTATTCTAAATACCGAAATGGATTCCTGCACCAGCAGGAAGAATCTCATAACATATAGATAGACCTTCTAATCTGTTCTGCATTAGCAAGTGATGGAGGCAGTCCAAGCAGCAATAATGAAAGCTTCTGATGGAAGGCTGTCAGAATCCTTTTAGCTACATCTTGGTGATTTAAGCTGGGCTGAGTGCTGTCCTGCTTAGCTCTTAGGCACAGAGGTTTGACCTGGGTGGGGACTGCAGATCCCTGTGTGCACCATTACCAGCCCTGCCTGGGATGGTTGACAGGCATGCTGGGCTGGGCTGTTCCAGTGCTGCCTCCTTCGGTGTGGTGAAGACCATAAAAGGTCTCTTTATCACTGGTCCCAAATGTTGTCCCTAGTACTGAGGGGAGAGCTTTGGACTTTGAGCACATACTCAGACTTGCTGAAGTGCCTGCAGTGCAGCTGTGCCTGAGAACTGTTTGACTCGTTCGTGTGTGGGCACCTGGCTTTGGTGTCTCTCTGAGTGAGGCTGCTTTCCTGTCATCTGCCTGTGTCTGGGCACAGTCCATGACTTCTGTAGATCTTTCTCAAAGTGGCACCTACTATTTCTCACTTCTCATGGCGATCCTCATCCTGCCTCTGATTGCCTGGTTTCTATCCTGTTTTTTTTTTCATCTCCACAGCTCCATGGTCTTTCCCTTGTACAGAGGGATAAGGGTTACAGTGGTGAGCTTACTTGAGGAGCAGAGGCTGGATGAAGGGGCAAAATTTTCAGGCCTCTGGTCTCTTAATGTGCCTGGACAGAGTTCAATTGTGTGGCGTCTGTGGGATGTCTGGGCCCACATGGCTATTTTTGTGGGCTTAGAGTTCTTTATGTGACTTCCCCTATTTTCAGCATTATTTTCTGCACCCTTTCTATTGTTTGTGTTTCATCTCTTGCTTTCTGGTGTGAGAACAGTGCCCAGCTCTTCAAGAGCTCTACCCCACACCCAGCAGATGAAAAGGAGACATTTGTGGTTGGTGATGTCCCCAGGACTGGAGCAGTCAATGCATGGCTGTCCAGTCCTCACCTGAGGAAGCAGGTAAGCATGTCTGGGTAACCTTGTGATAACTACAGAACAAATGGTCTGTAAACCAAAAAAGAGCTGGAGTCTTCCTGCAGAGGGACAACTTACCACTATAATGTGGGGAGTCAGCAAGCAGAGGCGGCTTGTCCAGATGTTTTACTGTCTTTCCAAGTAAATGTATATGTGCTTAGGGTGTTGATTGCAAAAAACTCTGGTTTTTTGTCAGTGGAGTAACTTATATGTCTGTGTCAGCTCTTCAGGAAGTATTGTGTTAGTGGGAGTGTAGAGTCTCCTGATCTCTTTTAACTCTTTGACCTTACTTAAATTCCCTGAGTTCTCAGCAAACAAAGATTAATTGGATGCCTTTAGACATTCAGTGGAAGCTCATGCTGCAGTGACCTTACTGATTGCCACTGACAAGAGCAGGAAGAATTGTACTTTTGAGCTTTTACAGACACAGCTTTTCATCACCGTGTTGGAAACAGATCTTGTCCCATGGGGAAGGAACATGTTCGTGTGCAGAAGGAGGTGCTATTGTTTTCAGCACTTTTGGAGGTTTGACTAGCAAATAAATGCTTGAAAAAAACTAGCAAATTAGCTGTCAGTTGAGAGTAGATGAAGAAACATAGTTGCTGGTGTCTTTAAGTGTGTTTGTTTCCAGTGCAAAGGCTGTACTGCACTTTGAAGTGTCTTCTCTGTGGCCTGATTTGTTCACGGGAAGTATTGGCTAAAGAGAAGGTGAGGTGTTTGGATTAGATGTTAGGCTGGAGCTCAGGAGATTTTAGCTGTATTTTTGGGTAGGCTATCAATGACACATGACCACAGGAAAGCCATGAAGCATGTCTACGACCTTGTCTTTATCTTATTTACTTGAATCTTAAGCTCTTTTGAACAGAGCTGCTGACTATCTGCAGAATGTAGTGCAGTGGATCTGCTTTCTGGGCCAAACCTTCGGATGCTGCTGTTCTACAAGCTCATCTGTTTCAACTGTGTTGTGAGCCTGCAGAAATCCATAACCTCTGATGAAGCTTCCTTTGCACCCGGCTGCATGTTTGGAAGGACTGTGGCCCTAGACATTAGCAGAGGAGCTGAGAGGCTGCATCCCATTATTGTTTGAGTATTTATGCACTTTCTTTTAATGTGCGCTGCCAGTGCTGGCTGCCCTTTGCCAGGGTCATAAGCAAAGCAGCCATTGCTCATCTAGGTAATGTGTTGTGTCCTTACAAAGTCATTGGCACAGGTTTCCCTGGCTCTTACCTCAGTGCCAGATTCCCTCTGTCACCTCGATGGATTGCAGTAACACCCAGCAGTAATGCTCTCCACAGTGCTGATCCTCTCCTGAGGCTGACTCCTCTGGGCTATGTCCTTATAGGTCTTTATCACTTGTCCCCGGAGTCCTGCGACATCACCATCACTTACACTACATTGCTTTAAAATGTTCCTCCTGCCTTACCTTGCTCTGCCGATCAGTCTCTGTCTGCCTTGCCTGTCCAGGCTGCAAGCCTTTGGAGAAAGGGCTTAGCTGTGCCACTCCTCTACACTCAGTCATAGCTTTTCTCTTGGTGGGGAGTAGCCCCTGAACTTTCACTCACAGAACAGCTGTGATTATATTAGGCAGGCCTAATTATAGGGCAGCTAAGGTCTCCAGTGCAGCCTCTAAGCACAACAGTAATATACATAATAATTTGGGTAGCTGCGTATGTTCTGAGACCTCCTAATAACCAGAGCTGGAGCAGGTCATATTTTGTCTTTTCCCTGAGTGTATATTTTGATAGGTGCAATGGGGATGTCTGCAGTGTGCTTGACCTATTAAAATTGTTTCTATTATGAGATTTCCTATTTGGAGAAGTGATTACAGATGCAATCCTGTATAACAGTACTTTACACTCTCCTGATCCCACTGTAGATATCCTGTTATGGGCCCAAGAGTTCTTAAACTTGTCTCCATATATTTTTGCTTTCCTTAGTAAAAAGCAACTTAAATACTTGGTAATCTGATGTTGGACCCTGTGCAGTACAAACCCAGCATTAGCCCACTGGCTACTGCATTTAACAATACTGTTTCTGGAGTAACACAGAGTCTGGCAGAACTCAAACTTGCAGCAGCCCAGCACTGAGCGTGCAACCACTGCTGGATCCTTGAAGTAGCCTCAAAGACATGATAACACTGGGAAAAATACCAACCAGAGCACAGAATGAGAGCGGGTCTCAGGGTAATCACTTCTACATCAGTCTGTGGGTGGTCATGAAGGATCAAGAAGTTAGGCTGACAGAGAGAATAAAATCTATTTTGTGTGTGCTAAGGAAGTTGCTGCCTTAGGCTGGGACATCAAAGTTCAGTTTTGTAATTCCAGGTGAGTTAAAGAGGAGGCTCACAATCCCTCTCTGTTCCCTGAGTAAGGCCATGACAGCTGTGTTGTGCTCATGCCTACCAGACCCTTGCTAAAACTACCTGCTCTTGACCTTCTGTTCTATACTTTAGCTTCCTCCATCTTAGATATGCCTGAAGCACATCCAAAGTGCTGGATGTCCAGGCACATGTCCAGTCACATTCACTTCTGGCTGGAATTGTGATCCAGAATGGTGTTTACTTGTGAGGGATGAAGCACGGCTGCCTCTCTGATTACTGCTGAGAGTTGAATTTAGGTGTGCAGGCTCTGATAACCCAAGCTGGAAGCTGGCCAAGGATGCTAAGGTGAAGTGGTGTAGTATCTCTAATAACCAGAGGGACCAGGATTTGTTTCCCTTAAACTGTTATCGTCATGGGGATTTTGATGCTGTTCTTAGGTTTGCAAGGAGAGGCGGAGGGAGAGCACCATTTTATTAAGCAAAAGCTCTAGGGAGTAAAAAGGAGGCACTTTTCTCAAAACCTTGACGTGTAGCACACTTGTTCTCCTCCAGCTATCTCTCATCAGCAATACAGATGTTCCCTGCTGGCATTCCCCCTTCCATCCGTGTCAGTCCGTCTTACTAAGGCTCGTTTCAGCCCTGTAACTGCGTTTTTCCCGCAGCTTCACTCCAAGTTAACTCTCGGCTGTGCTCTGCTCCCGCCCGGAGCCTTCAGCACTGGGAGAGCTCCAGCGGGACATCGCCTGGCGGTGCTGGAGAGAAGCAGCCGATGGCATCCGGCAGGTGGTGGGCGATGGTTACTAATTAGTTTGCATTGAACGCATTTTAAATAATTCCGTTCGGATTAGGCTTTATGCTCTGCCCATCTCCGTGCTGACTCTTCAGCTCAGGCTGGAGCACTGGACTTTGGGAGCAGTGATGGTTTTCCTTGACCTCTGTGACTGGACGCCTCCTCCCCAACTGTGCCCTGGACAAGCAAGGCCTGTGCCCAGTCTAAGCCTGGGCAACTTTCCTGCTACTTTGCTCAAAGACTTTCTGAATTGGAATTGGGTTTTGCCTTAGATTTGCACTTCACTGCGTTGCTGTAGCATAGATCTGTTCTTAGAAGGGGAGGATCTGCTTCCACCTAGAAGAATCCTTTAACAAAGTGATTTAACAAAAATGAGAATAGGGCAGAATTTTCAGGACAGAGAAACCCTTATCCCTGAAGCTAAAGGCAAGATCACAGAAAACAAGAAGTGGTGAATAAGAGCAGGCAACAAAAATTTCAGATACTGTGCCTAGGTAAAGCAAAATTATTTTTGGCTCTTGTCATGTATTTGGAGCAGAACTCCCTTTCTGTCTATGTGAAACAGAATGCCATGAGGTTTTAAGTTCTCCATGTGACCAGATGGGGTTTGCCGCAACAATAGGGTTTCTGCTTGGTTTTGGGAAGGGCAGCAGTTTTGTTGGCATTACAAAAGGCTATGTGTGATAAAATAAGGAACCTTCTTTCTGCAGCACTTTTGATTTATGAAACTGCTGGAAATCAAAACTTCTTTGCCATTTGGATAATTTTTTTTATTCCTCCAAACTGTACTGGATGTTCTTCACATATTAATTTGTGGATTACAGAATGTTCTAGGCAAAACATCAGTGGGACAGTAAAATGTTAATACAAGAGTTCAGCTGACATAAAAAAACCCCACAGTGTTCTTCTATCCTGCTTAATAATGACTCAAGTGAAATGGGGACAGTTGTGTGGTCTAGTGGCTAGTGAGGGGTGTGGTCCTCTGGATTCCTGGAGCTGCTTCCCAGCTCTTCTTTCCCATGCTGGGTGACCTTAAACAAGTTTACCCCTTGTAAATTGGAGCCTGATGTCTGGCTAGGAAGGCTTATTAGGAAACTTAATTTTTGAGAGAGCATTTTGGGAACTTGAGATGACAGGTGCTAAATAAAGGCTCTTCTCTCTATTAAGTAGCTCTAAGAAAACACACTCAGATTCCAATTTTGTGACATTGGTACTTTGGGAACTCATCTTTTGGCTTTTTATGAATTGAGCACTCTTTACCTGGATGACAAACATGGATACTCCTGACCATTTTGCTGGAATGATTGTTCCAATTGTCAGCACTTTGGTTTATTGGCATCAAAAGAACAATGGTTTCATTTCCACATCAGCAAATTATTCTGCATTTAAACAGAACTATGTGGCAGTGGTCACAAGACCAGCAAAAGGTGCCCCAGAGCCAGGAAGTGAAATTGATTGTAAATGGCAGTAAAGCAGACTGGCTGAGCTTTGCTTTCTGAGCTGACTGTAAGGTATCAGTGGGGAAAAGCAAAGCGAGCAGTAGGAAAAACTGTTGCAGCAAATGAAGACTGGACATCCAAGAGAAAATGATTATCCTGCAGAATACCACTGTTAGAGAACTTAGGCTAACTCTGCAGGGATGTATCTCTGGAAAGGGGACAGCAAACATCTTCGTGCCTCAAAGATTAGGTATAATGTGAGGTTCTAAAATGCTGGAATGCTGTGATTGTAGAGACCATGCAGGTAGAAAGAAAGAACAAGCTGTGGAGTGGATTCCTGGCTGAAGGGTCTTCATGCAAGTTTCATCCTAATTAATTTGTTTCTCTAATCTAAATCTTTAAACAAAGAAAACATTTTTACTCATCAGCCTGTTTTTCCTCTTCCAATCTCTACCACTAAGGGAGCTCAGGTCTGAATGGCTGATCAGAACTTCCTCAGCAATGTGACAGGGAGGGTCTGGCTGCTTCTAAACAGTGATGTGTGAGCTAAAGTCTTTGAGAAGAAAGTCTGGCATGCTCAGTATTGTGCACCAGAATTTTACCATTGGATTTTGCTGGAACTGGATCAAGCTGTTACTTTGAATGCACCCACAATCAATTAATTTAAAGCTGTGTCCTCATCTATGGCCAGAACAAATCAAGATTTTTCTATTCCTCCCCCAAATGCACAAGTGACATCATATTGTTGGGTAAATGTTGCTTTCTTGTCCAGCCAGAAGTTTGTCCTGGCTTGAAGTTTGGTAGCAGTTCCCTGCACAGTGTGTACTGTACTGCACAAGACACCTGGAGAATATGCTTTGCATTTGCAAGTAGTTGCTACATATTTACCTACCAGAGAAGCTAGGATTGCTGATCTGTGTGTGCTAGGCAGACAAAGGCAAGCTTGTGGCTAATTTAGATCTTGAGCCTTCATTGCACTGGAAACGACTCTTTTGCAGGCACTCGTTCCCAGCATTAAGATTTAGGTACTACTTAGCTGCAAGGAACCATTTACAAAGTAAGGTTTGCTCTGAGCTCTTGCATAGCAGGCCAATCAGCCTGTATAAACCTCTTGGCTGTGAGAAGCTGGTGTGGGTCAGAAAGCCAAAGTCCCACTGGAATATTGGGCAAAGGAGTGCTGTGATCCAGAGCACCCATTAATGAGGTCCTCATGCCTAATATAACAATACATCTCTTCCAGAGGTGAGGGTTTATTTGCACCCATTTCTCTTTAAAATCTGTGTCATAAACAGGGCCCCAGTGTCTTGCTACTCCAATGAAAATTGAAATTAACTTTTTAAAAAACTTTTTGGAGTTCTAGTCCCTTGAAGAAAAACATCAAGTTATTAGGACTACCAGAAAAAGGGAGACAAGTGAAATGATTCACCTAAGGTCTTATGGTTAGAAGCAGCCATGACTTCCTGCATGTCAGTCCAGTTTATCTCATGGAGAAACTGCTACAGGTCCAGCTATGTCTTGATCTTTAGTCTACCCAAGCTGGAGAATCAGCAAGGAGCAGTGCTAGGTTTAGCACCATCACAGTAAGAAAAGGCGATGAGATGTGGTTCTGTGGCTGATTATCATGGTCTAAAGTGGAACCAGCAAGAAAAGCAGAGTGGGATACTGCAGAGGAGGCATGGATAGGTGTGTGAGCATGGTTGGCTCTGGAGCAACAAATCTCTGCTGTAGGAATCCAGCAGCATGTTCAGCCAGAGCAACTGGGTAAGTCATCCCCTGACAGCAGGGCTTTGGTGCACCTTTGGTGCTAGCCATGACCCAGTGGGTGGAAATACTCCTGGGGAAGGAACGTCTGCTGAGCCCACTGTGTCTCAAGCTTGTCCTTCTTCCTCCTGTCCTGTGCCTCACCACTGAGATGAGCTCTTTACTTCTGGATTGTCTGAGGGAGGGAGAGGTGCACCTGGGAAACACAACTCTGTGATTGCTCCTGTTCTTACTGCCTATCATTCCATAGCGAGGCAATGACTGGGCCCTGGACAGTTTTACCAGGATCAGATGATGAAGAGAGGATTGTCTTCCCCTTCTAAATCTGACCAAGGTTTTACAAAGCCAACAGGAGCTCCCCTATGCAAACACTGAGTAGTTCACATTAATGCACCAGTTTATAATATCTAACAAATTCCCAGTAGCCTGGGACTCTGCTACAAACAGATGTGTTGCCATTTTGCTGATGTGGAATTAACAATATAATAGAATTATTTAGAGAGCTGGTGATAGGGTTTTGACTCTAGAGTGTCTGACTCTCAAATCTGTGCTTTCCTATATCTATCCTCTCTAGACATTATTTAGAATAATTTCTTCTTCCAAACAAAAAATAATTTTGGGAAAGACACATTCTCAACTCAGCTATGAAATGTCATCTTTGTGGTGATGATGATTATGGGATGCAGCAAATGCATGCATAATTATTCTCACTACTCTCAGAGCAGCAGATAGGCCCATTTCCTGCCTCCTGAAATATATAACCAAACACTTTTCCTCATGCTGTCTGCTCTGTGCATTTTCATGAGCTTGTTCCCTAGGGCTTATTGTGAAATTATTCTAATTTTTCAAAGTAGGGAGAAAAAAAAAGAAATAGTTCTGTTGGAAATGGCATTGATTTGTCTATGAATTCATTACATCTGTTTCTCTCTTGAAGGCACAAGAAGAGGAATTCCTGATTTATTTATTTATTAATGTAGGGAGGTGGGAAGCAGTTTGACAGTAAGAATGCAATGAATTTTGGAAGCAGTTCTTGAAGTGCTTTCCCATTATGCATGTGAGAATGCAGAACAAGGATAATAAAATAAAGAATATTTTCTGACTTTGAGAGGTATAGCCTGGTCTGTGTCAATAGTTATGACTGGATCTTGGTGTAGGGTAATTTATTAGAGACAAAGAGTTGTGTTTGACAGCCTGAACTTGTCAGCCTTGAGTCACATAAGGGAAGGCCCAGCAGAATATATAATGCAGATGTTCACGTAGTGTAATAAAAAATACCCTTCTGAACTATTTTCCATTAAATATGAAAATTAAAATTGCTTAACAAAACATGCCTTTTCTCCCTGTCTTTTAGCAACAAACAAAAGCTCTGATGTGCAGTCTAAAATTGCTCATCAAGGGGAGAGACCAGGCTAGGATTTAGTAAATGACTTTTTTTTTTAATAAAGCAATTAGTTCTAAAGGGAACATGTCATCTTCAGTACATTGCTAAGGTAGAACAGTCATTGTGCTTTCTGGCACTCCATCAAACTGCTTCTTGTGCATAGTTATTGGAGAAAGTGCATTTACACGTCCTGTCGACGTCCGATGCCGGGAAGAGGTTTCTTAAATAACAAGACTCAGGCTATTATGTGCATTAGCTTTATTATTTTTTCAAAAGTGTCTTAGCCTTTGGGGACTGAAGGTACTTAATAATATGTTGCAATTACAGTGTGCCAATGTGTTGTCGTCATATCTCAGGTGCTTGACAATCAAACAAGTGCAGATTAACCCTTAGATGTCCACTGGATGTCCAGCTAGCTGCTTTTGTGTCTAGAGCTTATGATGTGTCCACAGTGCAGCTAAGGCCAACATAGCTCTGTTGTCTTGGAGCATTGCCAGAGGCTGTCCCAGGAGGACTGTCCTCTGCCACCCCCAGGTGTGCTTAGCCCACTTAGGAGATAGGAGCTCTGTGCTTTTGGTTTGGATGGCCTGTGACTTTCTGTGCGGAGGTACAGGGTGCTCTGGAGATGGACCATGATCAGGCAGCTTGCCCCGGGAAAGCCTGTGTTTGTGAGGGTGTCGTGATTTAACCCTACCTGGCAGTCAAGTACCACGCAGCCACTCACTCCCCTTTCCCTGGTGGAGAGGAGAATAGAAGAAAAAGAAACGTAAACCTCATGGGTTGAGATAAGAGCAGTTTAATAATGGAGGTGGTGTCTGGTAGCCTGCTCAGACTAAGCTAAGTAAGCTAAGAGTGAAATCTCAAGCCAGAGACCTCACCAAGGGGAGTTGAACCAGTGCTGTGGATGAGACCTGAACTGAAGTGTCTCATGGATAGAGCTGTTCAGCCCCTGAATCAGGACAACATGAAATTAGTACTGTATTGTGGGTTTTCTGTTTGTTTTCTTCCTTCAGCATCCTTGGTATAGAAAAAGCTCCCAGAATGGATGTCAAGGAGTTTTTCTGTTAAAGCATGGCAGGTACATCACCCTTAAGCCATAGAAAAGATCCATTTTGAGTTGATCTCTGCTAAATATCCAAGTACAGCTTGTCATTATTCACACTCTGTATTTTGTAACTGTCAGGGTGTGGACAGAAGGAGGCAAAGGGAAAAACAGGCAAAGGTACCAAACAGCAAGAGCCCAAAGCAGACAGCCTTTGTTTGCTGGACAATGTAAGAGCTTTTGTAGGTAGTACACAGTGTTTGTTATTTTTTCAATTTTTGATTTTTTTTTTTCCTTTGGAGTGCGAGTTCAACTCAGAAGGAAAGTTTTGATATGCAAGAAATTCAAGGAAGTTTTAAAAACTAGGTGCAGAGGCCAAGTAAAGGCTCTGAAGAACTAATTGAGGTACGGCTGTTAACATGGTGCCTGGTCAGTAAATGAGCTAAGAGGGCATGAATTCTAGAGTGGCAGTCATGCTTTTTTTTGTAGGTTTTTATTTTGCAGGTTTTTTTTTTTTTTTGCTTGCTTGCTTGGTTGATTTGGGGTTTTTGTTTGTTTATTTGTTTAATTCTGAAAAAAAGTTGTCTCCTGCTGAGGAAGCTTGGCTGGCACCCAGATTAGTCCTACTCTAATCTTTAGAGTGACTTTCTCTGTGCAGTGTGAAATGAGGTGATGTGATGGTGCAGTAGACAAGCTGCAATACCTTGTCCAGGGCAGAACTGCTCTCATTTGAGTCAAACCTTGCATCTGCAGTTAAGCCAACAGCTGAACTCAAGCCTGGGATGTTCCCTTTATGCAGCAGCAGTATGTGATTCTCCTCTGTGGTGCAGGCCATTCAGCAGAGTGCCAGTCTTTACAGCATAGCATTACAGGTAAGAGATGTCAGGATCACCAACAAGGTTAAGGCTTTTCCATGAGAAGCCAGTGTTTGCAAGAGCTCCCAGGCTGCAGACTTGAACTGCTTCAGCTGATGCCTACTATGCAAAAGGTCATTCTTCTCTCTCATTTTGGTCTTGGTTTTGTTTTTTCTTTCTCTGTGTTTTGGAAAGTTCCAGTTAGAGTGGTTCAGCTGTTTTGGAGAAGGAGACTGGAAATTGTTTGTTAATAACAAAAATAAGCTTAACTGTCCTCCCCAAGTCCCATATTTTAGAGCAGGATCTTGGGCTTTAGAGGACAAAGGGTTCATGGGGTCCCCATAGTGTTAAGGAGATGCCTTGCATGACATGTCTATGGGAGGCTGTGTATTGCCAAACTATACATTTCTTCTTCCAAAAAAAAAAAAGGAAAAGCAGTTTCATTGTGTTCATTGTCTGCCATCAAATCATCCTGATATTTCCCCTGCTGGGATGGGAGTATGGGTGAGGCTGAACAGGTTTGTCTTTGGTGTTGTTGCTCCCAGATGAAGGGGCTTATTGTGGGGCCAGGCTCTATGAAATGGGAAATGTCAATCAGATGGACATGACTAGGGCCTGGCAGATATTCTCAACCACAATATTTGATTTCACAGCCTTTTTCCAAATTGTGGAAAATACTTATCTTAACATCTTGCTTCACAAAAATTAACATGGGCTACAGAGTTCTCTCTTTTCTAGTATATGCATTAACCAAAAACCAACACTTTTATGATTACGTTAGACACATCTTCCCTAAGTCTAAGGAAAGCCCTTCTGTAGGCTCGTGTTCTGGCAGAAACAAGAGTTGTGCTGCTGGTGTTGGTATGACCAGGGAAGTCTCCAGGGTCATGGGCTCCTCTCCCTGGTTTAGCTGCTCAGACCAAACCTATAAAACCGACAGCAACAATTGAAGGCCTTAAGGAAGGCCATGTGCAGAAACCTGAGGGAGACTGATAAAGAGACAGACGAGACTCGTGAATGGGAGAAAGAAGAGGAAGCATGGCTCAGTGCAGGAAATAATGATGGATCCCGTTACTAGAGAATCTCCACAGTGGAGGTTAGGATTAGATTTCTTAGGTTTTTTTATTTACTGATAATGCCTAAAGTAGCTCTCCATACTACTGACAGCACTAATGGAGCCCCAGTCTCCACTGCTCACAGCCATAAGGAAACAGTCAATCTTGCACACTCTGAGAGTTCATTGCAGCTTCACAACTTTGCTTGGAGCAACAATTCATTGGTGAGCTTCAGGAATCCACTGAACTTCCCCTCATGCCTCTGGAATTCAGGACGGGGCTGTTCCTGGAAATGCTGTTATTCCTTAGGGTGAAAAGTCCCTGGAAAGGGCATGTAGTGACAGGACAAGGGGGAATGGCTGTAAGATGAAGGAGGGTAGGTTTAGATCAGGTTTAGATATTAGGACGAAATTCTTTGCTGTATGGGTGGTGAGTCAGTGGCACAGGTTGCCCAGGAAGCCTGTGGACTTGCCAACCCTAGAGGTGTTCAAAACTAGTCTGGATGGGGCTCTGAATAGCCTGATCTGCTGGAAGGTTCACAGCAGAGTGGTTGGAATGAGATGGTCATCAACCCTGCTTTAACCCAACCATTCTATGACTCTGATATTTCTGGGTGCCTTGTTAGAGCTCTGATAGCTGTGATTAAGACTGAGTAATGAGGTGTGACTCAGTGAAAGAGCTGACTATGAGAGCTGGCCACTAAGCTCAGTATTGCTCACCCTCAGCATTTGGATCACTGTAGGCCTTGGCTTGCTCAGCACACAATGTGAGTTGCAGCAGAACCACAACATGACCATCCATGCTGGAGGGCAAAAAGGAGTCAGAGGCCTCACAAAGTAGTCCAAGCAGTGGAAAGAAACACTAAACCAGCCGTTTATACAACAAAAGAAGTGAAAAATGAAAGCCAAGAACTGCATAAAAGATGGGGATTTTCTACCTTCATGTTATGAAGCATGGTTGCCTGGAACCATGGAACAAGTTTTGTGGGAGAAATCAGCTCCAGCTGGGAACTGGTCCCCACTTTCATGTCTACTTTACAGGTCTAAATGGATTTGTTATGCTTCATGGGACACCCAAGAAGCAGCCAGCTCCATGGCTTACTCCCAGCCAGCTCAGCAGCTGCCTGCTTGAGTAAGATTGCTTCTCATACAAAGCTTCTTGCTGATGGTTCCAACAACTTGGGGCACTTGGCTGTCTTCTCCCAGCAATTCCTGTTGGTCTGGGATTGAGAACTCTCACTGAGAGCTTTGTCCTTGTCTCTTGAGCATCCAAGGGACTAATGCACTTTAGGTGCTTCGAGGGTAGGAGAAAGCCGCCTTTGTGGAAGCTTGATATTTGGTAGCCCTATATGAATCATCCTAGCTCCTCATGAAAACCTCCTAGCTCCCTAGGCATGGAGCCCCCTGCCAACAGGTTTGTAGTGCCCATCCTGTGGTGTGAGCAGAGCTGGAGAGAGCTTCTATTTTTCTAACTGTCTGAAATCCTGAGCTCCTCTATGATATTTTTGTTGTTGTTTGGAGTTTATTAGGAGATCTCCTGGGAAAATGGCTCTTCTTTTTCTCTCTCTTCATTTGGATGCTTGATTCCTGGGAATGCATTTCGAGGGAGAATCTGAAAAATGCCTTTTGCCTGGCAGTAGCGTTGCTGCCTGGAAATGTAAGGCCAATTCCACAGGGGACTGCTGAGCTGTAGCACTTGATTCCTGGAACTTCATGAGGCAGCTTGCAGAGCATGGAAGCTTCTGCCATGTCACTGATACAGAGCTTTAGGGAATCATGCAATTGCTTTAATGCCTGAGCAACCTGGAGCCCTGTGTCTTCTGGCTGGTGGTCACTCCTCTGTGAAACTACAGAAGTGTGGTACACAGCACTCTCCTGTCTGCTTCTGTGGATTCTGGTGGCGGGGGGGGGGGG
>VZTE01003617.1:530087-601324 GCA_013397775.1 Eulacestoma nigropectus
TGTGGGTTGTTGGGGGGGGGGGGGGGGGGGGGGGGGATTAACCCCACCATGAACCCGATGGGCAGCGCAGTCCCTTATGTGATGCGTGTGTGGGGGAAAATCCTTCCTGACTGTGGTGTACATTTGGCTCATGTCCTAAGGAGCAGGATTTAGATCACTTTTATCTTTATTCTCATAGCTACAGGGATTGTTAATGTCTGTAAAATGACCCAGCTGCAGTATTTGACTTGGTGACCTTCACTAACAATAAATTTTATGGAGTGGCTATCCAGTAGGGGTGGGGAAAGCTTTTCCTTTTTCTTCAGGAATGTGGGAATGTTTCATAGAGATGCTAGACTGGAAAAGAGGCCTTAAGAGACTGTCTATTTCATTTATCAACACTGATCTAAGCAGCTGAAATGTGTGATGCTTTCTGGTGAGAGAAAAAGGAGAGAGTAGGAGACCTCACCTGATTCACATGAAGCAAAGCACTTATCCTGTGGCATAAGGGCTGTGTTTACACACAGTGCTTGTGCATCCATGGTTCCATTTCATATTTAAAAGTACTCAAGTTATCTGTGCATTAGTACTGGCCTAGGAGCTTTGCATAGTGAAACCCTCTGTACCACCTCTACAAACCTTGCCAGGCATCTTTACCTTGTCCTGGGGCTGTGCCCCTGTGGCTCAGGGCAGGCAGTGAGAAGTCTTAAGCCTCCCTGCTCAGTCTGCTCATTAGAAGGCCCATTAGGATGAGCTGAGCTGTGTATTTTTGTGGCAAAGGCCTTGAACAGAGGCTACCAAGTTGATTTGGTTGGTCGTACACAAGAAAGCAGAGGAGAGCCCTCCTGCTGTACCCATTCTGAGAGGATCCATTGGGGCAGATTTTTCTCTCAGTTCATTCATTTAGTCTTGTTGTACCTTCAGTTATGTGAAGTCTGCTGTAAGAGCTGAGGTACACTTTGCAGCCAGCCCAGGGAGACATGGCACACTCCAACTGGAAACCCATCTCCTCTCATGCTGACCAATTCTGAAAGAGTAAATTCCTGTTCTCTGACTTCATTTATGTGCTGGCTGTCAAGTTATGGGAGCAGCATTTGACAGTGCCAATGCTGCTGTTTGTATCAGCAGACAATCACCAGCCTAGCAAGAGTTTGTAATTTGACTAACAGCTCATGACATTATTATTTTTATTCATTTATGGCAGAAGAAATGCAGCAGCAACTTTCTTCCATGGCATCAGATCCAAATCTCTGTGGCATCGGATCAGCCAAGGCTCTTTTTGAAAAATTTAGCCATACTCCCCCACATCTTGCTAACTTTACAGTCCCCCGTGGCATCTGTGTGCAGTGAACTGAGCTGTTGAGACTAAATGCAATTTGCAATCAGGCTTCTGTTAACGTGGAAATGTACCGGCTGCTCTCCTGCAGTATGGATTCTCATGCTGTCTAGCATATGGTAGCATTAAAGCCAGTCTGGAGTGCTTCTCGTTACCACACTGTTGAGTGGAGAACCCAGAAAAACAAGTGTGAGAGAAATGTATTTCGGGAACCAGCTCTCCTCTAGCAGAGCTTGTCGAGAGCTATCAAAAGGAGACCGTACCTCAAAAACTGGCCCTGACAGCCATCCAAGCAAGTACAAAAAACTGACTTGAACACTGATGCAAAAGCCATGTACTTCCCAAGGCAGGTATTGCACAGGGAGAAGGGGACAAGGAGAACCAGACAAGATCAAGTTCATTATTAACAAGTTAAAAAGCTAGAAGCAGTCTATTCTTCTGCTACCAGTATGGGAGAGATTTTGATTCAGAAAGATAGCCTCGGGTACGAAGCCAGCAGTTATGTAAAGACTTGATATAAATGTAGGCAAAACAAGGAATATATCCATCTACAGAGGAAACAAACAGGTGAACCTTTTAACCATTAATTGTTTCATTCCAGCTTTTGTTCGCTGTGTAGCACATGAAAGTAGCTGTGGAATTCCTTCAGTGTTAGCATATCTCCCATTGTCATGTAAGGTAGTTTAATTTTAATTTTGCTATTTGAGTGATATGAATAATTCAGAGTGTTTTCTCACTGTCGGCTCTGGATGTCCTCGTCTCTTCTTCCCTGAGGGCGCTCAGAGCACTGGCCTTAGTGAAAAAGATGCAAGCTGGATCTGAAGAGAACTGGGTTTGAGGCAAGTCATCTATTGCTGTGGGCCAGTGAGGACATGGCATCTGAGTCATGAGCTCACAGTGCTGCTTATTCATTGCTCTCTTTGGTCAGTCCCACCCTGAAGACCACAAGCATCTGTTCTACTTACGTACTCCTGTGTTATTTGTTACTTGCAAAATCACCAATTTGTTTGGTGCCCTGAGCCTTTGATGTGTAAAGAATCTCAGCGCTGTGGGCTGTGGCCAGAAGTAAAAGTTATCGAGTGAGTGCATTTGATCTTAACACCGGTTTTTCTTAGGTACTTCTCTGAAAATCTCTTATGAATGGAAGTTCTTTCAACATAGGCCTGTATCTGGCTGTTGAGAAGAACTGGAGGCAGAAGTAGTATCAGTAGCTCCAGGAGTGTGATTACAAAAACCTTGAATCCTGAGAGGTAGGAGGGAAAAGTGGCCATAGATCAAAGGCTACTTTTCCATCTTGCAATCTTCAACCCTGTATGTTTCACTCTAAATGACTGCAGCATCCCAAAGTGCTTCCCAACAGTATCGTGTTTAAATAAGACTAATGTGCCTCTTGGACATTGCTGCTTCTTTCTTTATTACACTTCTCTGTATAGAGCTAAGACATAAAACACTGTGTATTACCTGTCTTGGACTCTGGGCTTCATTGGTTCTCACATCTGCAATATTGTTTTGTGAATACTTCAGTGTCCTGACCCATGATGCTGCGACAATCTGCGATGGGGACAGCTATGGGCAAATTTGTGAGAAAAATAGAAACAGACTGTTGGCTAATGAAGTTTATTTTTTTTTCTCAGAGAATGCTTTTAGACAGGAGGAAAACCTGGACCAGAGAGCAGATGAGGTAGACTTTGACCTTTCTCAGTTCCAGATGGCCAGAATATTTCATGTGTGCTCACATGAGAAACTCTGTACTTTATATGGAGACAGAAAATAGGTGTGCTCATCCTAGCCTTGACCCAGCCTCATCTTTGTCATCTTTACTTCAATTAAAAATGTGAGGATTGACCTGGCAGGGTCTCATTCTTGAGCTTTAGGCTACTGCAGTTTTTGCTTTGTGTGGCTAGTGAAAATGAGGGTAATCTCCTTCACGAGAGCTGAATAGACCAAGGGACATCTCATCTCCCCCAGGAGGTGACTAATCCGAACTTAACCCAGGAAGATAAAAATGCATTTTAAGAAAGTATCTTAGCATAGGTTTAAAATCTGAAAAACATGATGGAATTCAAAAATAAACTTGTGAGTTTATGTGCTTAAATGAATATGTTTAGGAAAGGGGATATTTCCAGCTTCCTATTTCAGATTCTCAAACCTCTTTCTGAGAAAACTCAGATGTCAATTTTTTCCTGACTGTGAGTGAGTGGTTAGTTTGTCCTCAGTAGCGGGAGGACAAGCAGCTATTACTTGTCATGTTTATCCTAAATGTGACAACAGACAATCCCTGCCTGTGTAACTCTCTCTTCTCCTCCTCCACATGGCGTACTCACTTAGTTGCCTCAATGATATCCAACTGGGCTCCATCCCAATTATTTGTTATTCTGGTAATCATCCATATTTCCATGTAAAAAAAAAAAAAATAGCAGTGGAATAACTGTGGTTTTGTGAAGCAAGTAACTGAGCAGACACTCTATGCATCTGGAAAGGGAAGAAGGGAGGATTCTTTCTGGGGGGAAGCATTTTCTTTGGGTTTAACCTATATCCTCAGGTTCCATCACCAGAGACCTTAAGCTGTGCTACATTCCTCTCTGCTCACGTGCTTTGGTGCCCCGTGACAAGGACAGACAAGACCTGTGAGGTTCTGCGCAAGGCTCTGTTGGCACTGATGCCACTGTCTGCTGGGGAAGTACCTGCAGCACTCAGACCTCAAATTCTTGTGGATTCAGTCTGGCAGGGTTCGTTTCAGATGAATTAGATCTGCCCAAATGCTATCCCTGTCTTGAAAAGCAAGAGGTCTGGTTTGTATGTGTAGTGTCCTCATGGTGTCTGACAGAGACCTCCTCTGTCCGGTCCCTGCTGGTCACTGCTTGGTGATCTGAGCACTTCAGATGACCAAAAGTTCTTGGGCTTTGTGTTCCTTTGACACGAATGTCCCCAGGTTATGTGGGAGCGCTGTTTGTGGCCGTCTCCCCAAAAGGAGGTTGTCCTTTTGTCCGCATGCGCAACAGGAACGCTGCGTACTGGCTTGAGACTCGGGTTTTGGTTGACTCCAGTAAGTTTCCTGCCAGAGCCACCTTCACAGTGGGCTGTCTGCTTCTACCTTGCTGACCTTTTGCTACCTTTTCTCATTTGGTTTTAATCCTCACCCACTGCTGCAGCTTTGCCTGTCCTATTTCTAGTTCTGATTTCTGGGGAAGCTTTACAGAAAGAAGAAATCTGCAGTTTCAGCAATGGAAATAGATAAAAATTCTTGTAGTTTCTGCAAACTGTAGGGAAGTGTCAAGAAATTGGTACAGAGGAAGCTGTATAAAGGACCAAGATGGACAGGTGCTGCATCTTGGGCATTTTGAGAGTGCTGGTGAAATAAAAAGGGCAAAGTCGAAGGCATGTTTTTGGAGCTCTATAGACCATAGATAATACTGTTGCCATGGTATTGATTAAGGAAAAGAGCTGTTAGTTTACCTGTAATGATCTAAAAGAAAAAAAAAAGTAAAAAAAAATAGTAGTAGAGACCTGAAGGCCATTGGGAATTGAGAACCAATTTTTGATATCCTTCATTCTCATACTCTGATGGTGTGCACAGTAATTCACAATAATTTCTTAGAAACATGCTCGAGGAGAAAGGTTTGTGATTATTTACGCTTAATGGGATTTGCCTGTGTCATTCTGGGGACGTATATCAAAGGTTTTGGGAACTTAGTAGCAAGTGAAGCCATCAGTTCTCTGATGGGACTTCAAAAGTAGAATTGTAATGTTGTAAAATGCTTATCTTTGACTTTCATCTCTTGGTCAGTTCAGTTTCCCTTGGCCAAACTTGGGATTAAGAAAATGAATTACCCAGAGATATTTATTAGTTCATAGCACATGAAATGCTCTAATCACAGGCAATTTTTGAATGGCCAAAAATAAAAACTTCCAACTTCTTTGCAGCATGGTCTGTTTACAGAGTAATGAAGGGAAAGATGTCTCCATAGTAACCTGTAAAACAGGCTAGTCTACTTCTTCCACTTAATACAGTCTTCAGTAAACAGATTTTACATCTGGTTTAAAAAAAAAGCAAACAAAGTAAACCATGCTTTTGGATTATGTGACTTCCATTACTACTGAATAGCTGCTGGGTTCAAGATCTGTTCCTCTGCTTCTCCCTCTTTGTTACTTTTGAAACGATCTGTGAAAGCCAACAAATTTTAACAGATGTGAGTTGCTGTTCCATCAAGGGGTCTCTACCTGAAGGGTTCTTCTGCAGGTGGAGAGACAGGGCATTGTGAATAGCCTTTAAACATGTAAACAGATACTGTGAAGAGAAAGCATTTCTACTGACTGTGAATAGGCCGAAAGTCTTAAACTTACCTTGAGACACAAAATGCGATCAAGCGATATGTGATGTGCGATGGTATTTTCTGAGGGTAAGAGGATTTAATGGACTTTTGGCAAAGTTATGTAATTTTCCTTGCTTGACATCTAAAAAAGAATAAACAAAACCAATACGCACACTTCACCTGCCAAAAAACCCAAAACCCAACTCCCCAAAAACCACAACAGAAATTCTTTAAGTGGAGATAACCAAGCCTTGAGACACTGGGGCTATGTATCAGTGACTTTCTGAGTTCCCACTCAGTACTGCACTCTATGATCCATTACATTTCCTAGGGGGCTCTCCTAGGAAGCAGGTATGTTTCTTCTGGGCAGAGGATATGAAAGCTGCCTGCTGGTGTCTGTCTGTTGCCGCTTCTGGCAGACAGCTGTGTGTGAACCTCTCCTGTTGGAAGGGCAGATACCAGGTGACGGAAGTGAGGTCTGGCCCACAAAAATAAAAAAGGATGGTTGAAGGAGTGACTTCAAAGATCTCTGCTTTCAAGTTTAACTTTCGCTTGGGGTAGAGGAGCCAATTAAAGCAGTGGTGCACTGCCTGGAGATTGGCTGTGTGACACAGGCATCTGAATGGGAACAGAGCCTGGAGAGACCCAGGCACCAGGCTCTGGAAAAGGGATGAAAGGTAGGGCTTGCCTGACAGGGTGTCCCAATCCATTCCTTGTATAGGCATCTACACTCTTTTGTGTCTTTGTTTCAGTGCACTATGACCAAACCCTCAAATTTCCTGTGTGGCTCTGGAGAGACGACTGGTAGGAGCTCTAAAATCCAGCTGGTTTTCAGGATTTATTGGTCTGAGGAAGGTAGCCCTAGGAATACAGAGGGGACAAGTTTCTGGGACTACCTGTTTCAGCTGGACTGGTCTACTTTCCCGTTAGTATTTCTCAAGATGGCAGACGAAAACAGAAATTACAGGTTGTTGGAAAATAATTATGGTTACTATTTTTTTTTTTTTAATTTCAGAAAGAGTTTTATGCTGGTGAAAGCTGACAGATGCTGCAGGGGCCAAACATTTGTGGATCCTAATGTTATATGATCATGATTCTTGACTGTTGAGAGCCTGCTGAGATTTGGATAGGATGTCTTCCTCTCTCCCTGGAAGTGTTCTTAAAAAACTCTAGATGTGGTGCTCAGGGCCATGGTTTAGTGGTGGACGTGGCAATGTTAGGTCCAAGGTTGGACTCAGTGACCTCAGAGGTCCTTTCCAACCTCAATGATTCTATGATTCCTTTTACTCCATGATCCCCCCCCCACCTTCCACTGGTTAATATCTGCATTCATTTCTGCTGTGCCCCATATCTCCTATTGCCAACTGTAATTCTGCATTAATCAATAATAATCAGAGCTTCCTAGCTCCTGCCATCTGTTTTCTCGATAAAGTCTGTTTTTAAAACAATTCAACTTGTGGCAGAGCACTTCCAGGGTGTGGCGTGTGCGGAATCGGATGGGGGCTCGGAGCCAGCGGGCAGGAGGGGCAGACGGCGCATCCCGGGAGGACGGATGCTCTCGGGAAGCACCTCCTGCCGTCCCTGCCCGGTCCCCGGGAGCCGGGAGGGTTTCTCCCGCGGGTACGGGGGTGTCCCCGGGAGATGCTCGCGGTCCCGGCCGGGGCTGTCGGTGGCCATCTGCTGCCACCTCCCGTCCGAAGGGCGATGCCGTGCGGGGAGGGACCGCGGGCGCCCGGCGCTGCTGCGCGGGGCCTGGGGCAGCAGATGGGAAACCATCTCCAGCCTTCAGGCGTGGGATTGCCATCTCCTTGAGATTCTGGCAGTGGTGCCTATGCCCGCAAGGGCTGCGAGGATCCAGCCGTCCTGGGTGCTACTGCTGGCTACTGACCTGTCTCACTGCAGTTTTTCCTGTTTCCACCATGCAATGGCCTCGTTTCTTCTCGCAGTTTGTTCTTTCTGGGTATCTTGGCCACTCAGATCCCCCAGCCAAAGAATGACCAGTACCAATTGCTTGGAGGCACCCGGCCAGCAGCAATATCAGGAGGTGAGCTGGCTGCTTCCCTCTGGCAGAGCAGCAGTGGGGAGCAGGGGCAGGACTCCCCTCCCGTTTCCCCCTCGTTGCAGTTCACCGCAGCTCCCAGCTCCACTGGCCTTCCCAGTCAGCTCTGGACTGCTCGGCTGGGGCCTGGACACCAGAGCAGGGTGTGCCACACTCCTGTGCCAGAGCTGCTTGCTGGCACCCAGGCTCTGGCCAGGCGGCTGTCCTGCTGCGGGCCAGCCCACAGTGACTCGCTAGCACTGGCCACTAGCAGTTGCTTTTTAATTTGGATCTCTGTGCCTCCTCTCTGTTTTGGGGGGAGGGCAAGGGCTATTCTTTGTCCTTGCTTGCTTTTACTTCTTTGGCTTGTTCTCTAATAGCTATTGCAGCTTCCTCTGCTGCCTGTGGTGACTACAAATTTGAGCTGAATTAATCCCAGATAGAGGCTCAATCTGAGACAAACTTTCCTTCCAAAATGTTCGGTCTGAAAAGACATGAAAGCAGGACAGGCTGGCCACCTACCTTCCCCCCATCGGTCTCATCCTGGGCAAAGGTTTGTTCTCTCCTTTCCAGCAGGACTGAGAGGCCCTTGGTGCTGTGCTGGGCACTGACCAGGCACACATGGAAGGGAGAGTTTGTCTGCCAGACCTCAGTGAGCAGACAAACAGAAAGCAGCAGCGTGGCTGGCACTCACAGGTTTTGCTTGCCACCCTGGAAGCAGCCCTTGGTTGCAGCAGAGGTGTTGCTTCTCCTTCCCCAACTGGCCCAGCCTGCTGGCACTGCTCAGACCCTCAGCCTGTCCTTGTGCAACCCTGTGCTGGCCATGTCTCATCCTGTTCAGTTATCCCTCTCCATGTCTCCTAGAAGCATCAAGATTTCAGCTTTGGTTTCTCCCTGTTTCCTTTCTCAAGGAATCTTGTTTCATGGCGTCCTGCCCTTCTGTGCTGAGGTTTGTTTTCCTGCTGCCTGGCTGAGGTCAGCATCTGTTCCCACAGTCCCTGCCCAAGGGGCTCTCTGATACCTGATAACACAGTTGCAGGCCACAGACCCTCTCTGACAACAGCTGGGTGTTGGATCCCCAAGCAGCCACTCCTAAATCAAACATAAGAAAATAAATTGCTTTCTTCTTTACCTCTGGGTCTATGTATATCAAGTATTCCCCATGAAGAAAGAGGTACAGCTACCCTGTGGTGGGGGCCACCACAGGAGCCCCCTCTCACAAGGAGCCTCATGGCTGGTGCTCCTGGCAAGAGCTTTTCCTCGGAATTTGAATGCTGCTTCTTCCTTGACCAGAGACTAGCAAAGTCCTTCCAACCCCATGCCTGTGACAGGTAAAAATCCTCTGAGCTGTTTTCCTGTGGGATGTTTGGGGGTTTCTTTTGGTTTTTTGGGGTTTTTTGCTGTGGATCTCCCAGTGCTGTCGTATTTCTAAAGAGGCTGAAATACCTCTGAAATAGAGCAAAAGCACAGAAAGCCCCTGCATCCCCCTGCCACAGTGCTGTGCTGAGCACGTTGCTGTGCCATGCAACAAGCCTTTTCTTTGGAATTCATAGATAATTGCTAGTCCTGTTAAGGGCCGTTCATTTTAGTAGTGTAAAAATCACTATGGTTTTATTTCAAGCTTGAGAAACCACTTTGTCAGACTGGGCAAATTTTACCAAGCCAGTATGCGGGCTGTGGGCACAGCTGGAGTTAAACAGAAAGAGCCCAGTTCCACAAATACCAAAGGTTCTCTTACTTGGTTTGAAACAGGGAAACAAAGTAAACAAGGGAAGGAAGAGCTGGGGAAGTGGGGAGAAAGGAAGGGGAGAAAACTTCCTCCTTTCTGACGAAACTGTTTTCACCTCTTCATTCCAAAGAGAGATTTTCTGACATATGGGGTTTCAAATGTTTGTTTGCTCTGCCTGCTTGGTTATTTACTGCTGTGAGAGCCTGTGCTGCCTTTGCTGGCATGCTCAGTCTTTCAGGGAATATGACAGAGTGCGAGGCTGTTTACTTATTTCTACTAGCACTTATTTAGCAGTGAAGTTGTTTTCTGATCCAGGTTTTGCCAGGAACTAGAAACTGTCGCAGGAACGTGGGAGTGGTGGGGATCTTAAGGGAGCACTTTTGCCTCTTCTAGGCAGTATAACTTCTATTATATGCTTTGCTATCACTGATGTATTTGGCTCATGGTCGAGGGGAAAGTTCTTTTATTCCTGAGTTTTTTCCACATGGAGAAACAAAGGACTTTGCAGAGAAGAGGTGGGAGAAGGAAGGCAAGGGAGATGTTTGTTAAAAGGCCATGCAGAGCATCTATGGGAGATCAGAAGTCAGACAGGAACTGTCTGGGTCCCTTACCCCTGCCCTGTGAACATCTACCATCCTTACATGTACCCTCCACCAGCTTCTCTCTTCTGACCTGGCCCAAGTGAAGGCAGGCTGTGTGCTGTCCCAGGGCTGCTTCCAGGGGTGAAGCACAGCTGTGTGCCACGGAGGCCCTGAGGAGTTGATGAATGAGCCTGGTCTTAGCCATCAGCTTTGGGCTAGCCTGACTGGCAACGTGCATTTATAGACGAGCTGCCTGCTGTTCTCGTAGAAGTTCATGACCCTTACTAAGTTTCATATTCCTTTTGCCACGTTTCCGTAGGGATGCAATCATTTCTCAAGGGCCGTGAGGTGAATGCATCTTTTCCTTCATCCTCTTAACTTCCGTGTTGGGAAGGAGCACCTTTGCTGCTGAAGCCTATTGTAGAACTACAGCTGGCTAAACAGCAATCTCTGCACAGCTTCAGGCTGGTCCATTGACCCAACATGAAGAAGTCTGCTCTTCCTTCAGAATGACACGTTGTTTTCTCTGGTTTTTTCCACAACGGGAAGAATGAATGACACTTCATTTTATTAAAACCAGAAAAGATGATGTTGGCCACTTTGCTCAACATCCTCAGCAGTACTGCCCACGGGGCTCTCTGCTTGCTCCCTGGATTGGGTCAACAATATGCCTCTGACCCAGGATTTTTCCAGGTAGCAATCTGAGTGCTACTGATGCTGTCTGAGCAACGCTATCCTGAAATTAATCTGAAAAAAATGTTCCTTTTATGTATTTGTTTTGTCATTTAAGGATCCTAAACCTCAGATCTTCCTTAACTGTCTTTCAAGGAGGCAAAGATGGCTTGCTATGTACTGGAATGTGTCCTTTATATTTGATATTAACTAATGGCAATGAAATTGCTCTTGGCTCTTGATATTACTGAATGTTCCCCTTTGGGGGCTGGATTCCTTCCCAGCAAGTGGTAGCAGCCACCAGCAAAGGTGAGTTTGACATTGCTGCAAACTGTCCCTGAAGCAACCCATGCAACTGTGCCAGCACTAACTCCCTTTGTTCGGATTATTTATTGAAGGTGAACTCCTTGAGCATACAGAGCACAGAATGTTTTTGTGAGTATGGAAAAAGACCCCAGAGATGTGCTGGAGGAAAAGTTCTCAGGGTTAAAACAGTGTCAGGCACTGCATAGGCTGCAGGCTGCTACCTCCAACTGCTTTTGGCTACTTGGTTCCAGGCAAGGGGCAGCTTTCCTTTTCCTGAAAGAGCCTGTTGTTTCCAATAACTGTGGGAAGAATTGCTGTTGTTTATGGTTTAAAAAGTACGGAGAGAGAGCTGGGATACTTGGCCCTCTGTGCCTCACTATTCTTATCTATAAAGTGTGGGCGACAATATTTTACCTTCGTCAGAGGGACATTTGCAAGCTAATGGACAGAAAGTGCACAGGAACTCCCCACCTCGGCAGTTGGGACACCTTGGCAATCTGCCCGATAGCTTTTAGATGTGCCTTACCTAAGCAGCAATGAGCGACTCAGGACATAAACACTTTGTCTCTAAAGTGCTGGCTGCTCCCTGCGTGCTGTGTGTCTGTGGGCAGTGCTGCTCTTTTATTCCCTGTTGGAGTAGGCCTCCTTACTCCTCTTAAGAGAAGCCTTCTCCTCCCTCTGTTCCAGGTTGCACAGAAGCTGCCTGCAATTTTGCTGGCAGAACTGCTTTTTTAGCCCAATGAGAGGTTCCTGTGTTTTGGCCTCACCATTAACTCCGAGAAAGTTTGGCTAATGAGCCATGGTGCCTGCAGGCCCTTGAAGGCCAACACGTTTCTGCAAGCCCCAGAATGGGACAGTGCCTGCTACCTCCAGCCTCTTGCCTGAATGCTGACATTTTTTATGGCATTGTCATTATGCTCTCTGCTGGCTCTAGACACTCAGAACTAGCCCTCTCTCATATCTGTTTCTCTGGATATTTTGTGCTGTGAGACTGGGAGCAGAATGCAACCCTGAAGGCTTTTCAGCAGTGTTAACTTGCCCTCATTGCTAGTGTATGAGAAACCTGCCATGCTGTCTCTTCTTTGCTATCTTCCCTGGATTTGCACTGCTGAGAGGCTTCTCTGATCTCTTCCACTGAATGCCACAACTTAGAGCAAACTCAGCAGAAAAGGGTCTCTGAGTTTTAAAACCAGAGTAATCTTTAGGAAAGGAATAACTTAGATCTTTGATGATCCAAAAGGCCTGGCAACTGAGGCATGCAGGAGAAACCCAGTTGTTCAAGTAGTGGGAACGTGAAGAGAAGAGTGTTAGTGTCAGTCTTAGGTTAATTGGAAAATATTCAAAGGATTTTGTTTTGCTTAATTTTGAGGTCAGAACTTCCCTGGGGTTCTATGAAAAGAATGCAACATTGGCAGCTCCTTTGAAATAAGTAGGAGTGAGCAGTAGAGCAAAGTTTTTAGAGGGGATGTGACCTCCTCCTGGCTGGCTAACTGGGCAGCAGGAAAGTGAAGATGAGAATGTTATGCAATTGCTCTTGCTTCGAGAGCAATCTGTGCTGTGACATAAGTGGATAGGTATAAAGACACCGTTTTGAAAGCAGATCCTCTGTTCATCCTGATACTCAGCATCAAAGATGAGGTTTCCTAGCTCCGAGCTCTCTCTGGATGTACACATGGCCTATGGGAAGCACCAGACACATCAGGGGTGTTGTGACTCCGCCTGTCTGTCACAAACACTACTGGCACTTTGGTGGTAGGCTGTGCATCACTCTGCAGTAAAAGACCAGGGTTTTGGATTGACTGTATTCCCTTGTTAAGGCCACCTCTTTTTTTGTTATCTTTTGTTTTTATTTTTTGCTTAAACATAAAGTGTTTCAGGGCAGGGAGTGTCTTAGCTTACACTTGTAGAGTGTTCTGCAGAATGGGAACCTGCCCATGGTACTGGGGACTCTTGGCACTGCTGGTTCTAACCTGTGGGCACGGGAGGGTGGGGAGACTCACCCAGCAAGTCTGGAGCCTGCAGAGCCAGTTCAGCTCAGGGAGTCACACCGGGGGGAAGCCTCTGGGGCTCTGTGTGCTGAGGGGGGAGCAATAGAACAACCAGCTTATCTGTTCTTCTCCCTGTGCCTTTTGCCAGGGTAATTCCAGCTGGGCACTCAGCTATACCATCTGCAGTAGGGCAGCACAAGTAGATGGAGACTTGCCATCATACTGGCTAAGAAGATGTTTGAGAGCGGCTCTTTAGCTAAGGAAAAGTTGGAGGAGCCTATTCAGGCAAGAGGCAAATTCACTTTCCTAACCTGCTTTTGAAGAAAAGGAAATTCTCCAGGATTGTGAAGCTTTTCCCCACTGTATTGCCTCAGAAGCATTTCAAGCCTTGGAGAGCCTGAAGACTGGTAACCGTGTTCAGGGTGCAGTGTTTAACCACATACCCAGATTCAAGACACTGGTGGTGCAGTGATGGGAGCAGGGCCCAGAATAGCCAACAGCGCCTGGGAAGTGAGCACACCACCAGCCTGAGCAGGACCTCCAGCAGACCTTTCAGAAGAGAGAACCCTGCAGGATTTTTACAAAGAGCAGAAGTGTTTCTCAACCCTTTTGGCGTGCATGCCAGTTTTGCTGATTGAAAAATCACTTCTATTGATTGAAGAACTCTCTCTTCCTTCTAGCAGTTTTAATCACAGAATAAGGAAAGTGGGTGCCAGACCTCTCTTGGGTTTTTGTTTCTTCCCCGCTTTGAAGGCTGAAATGGGCTGTTCTAGTTTGAGCAACTCTGTAAGTCATGCAACCAAAATCTGCATGGTTCCCCTTCTGCCAAAAGTATGGACCTCTGTTCTACCCCCAGAAAGGTACTCAGTCCTGGGCTGCAGACATTCAGGGAAACAATCCACAGCTTCACTTGTGTTGGGCCTTCCCACCCAGCCCCAAGGTAATGATGCAGGTTTTGTTTTCCTCTTGAGTTTGTCTGGCTGGTTCAGGCTCCTAGCTCTCACTTTTTGCTCTGCATTTTACCTGTGGCTTTAAGTGCACTGGAGTAACAAATACTGTTCCATCCTGAGGGAACCAGATAGTACTTTAGGCTGTCATGAAGCTGTTCATTGATCTTCTCTTTTTGCTCCTGGAGTGCTTAGAAGGCTCTGGGAATACTCATTATTAGTGTTGTGTAATGGTCACAGTGCACTCCAAGAGTCAACAATACGTTGTAAAAAGGCCAAAAGCCAACACTCGTGTGGACTGGCCCCTTCTGGCCAACAGAAAAGTAGCCTCTGGAGAATTTTGACCTCATACTGACTGCTATTATCATTGCTTTCTCCTGTGTCATCAATCAGCTCTTTCAACTTACGTTCAATGCAATTGAAGACTGCATCAACTATAGAAAAGAAAATTCTGGAGGAAAAACCACAACCTTACACATCATCTATAATTATAGACTGGGCATTATATTTATCATCTTAGACTGAGTACAATTTTATGTTAATAGAGAGTAATATCCCTTCTGTAGGAAGATAACTGATTTTCTAATGGAATAAATTGTCATGTACTGCCAATAAATGCGTAGTTGGAAATTTTTTCATGTATTTTAAGTCTCCAACGTGCAGGCTCTGAGCTTCTGACTTCGTTATTACCTGTTTCTTGTGTTAATACTGAAGCAGATAAGCTGCTTAGGAAGTCTGGGTGACCCAAAACAACACAGAGGAAAGGTGTTCCTACCCTCTGATGGAAGTGTAGTCCAGAGGGAATCAACATCAATGTAAGCTGCAGTTTTGACCAGAGCTTGGAGTGATGCCCTTTAACAAGATGTGTTGAAAACTTCCATTACATAAATGTCCATGACTAGTTTTGCAAAAGATGCAAAAGAGAGACAATGAGTCAAAGCCAAGCACGTTTTCTGTGCCTTGGAAATGAATTGCCTCCAGAGAGCCCTCCTAGGAAGTTCAGGCTGTTTACCATATGGAGGTTACTATGGCCTTATCTTTGTGTTTCTGCATCTGTGGTTAGGAGCCGGTCCAGCTGTACCAGTGCAGCTGTGCTGAGCTGCTCTTTGCCTGAAACCTGGCTGAGTTCAACTTGCGTTCGTCCCCGCGGTGTTGAACTGGGCGGTGTGCGCTGCTCCCAGCCACCGTGCCTCGTTTGGTTCCTTGCTAAATGCAAGTTGAGGCCTCCTGTTCCTTGACTTATCTGGATGTGCACAAAAGGATAAATGACTATGAGACTTGAAAAGGTAGTGAGAAGAAGAATGGTTAAAGTAGTGGTTTAGTTTTCCTGGTCGCTTTCTCTTGTTCGCATGAAATCTGGATTGGTTTAGATTGGGTCTGACATTATTAGAGTTGCCAAAAGTAGCATACAGGTTTGGATGATACTCTGGACAAACTTTCAGAGGTCCAGGCATACTTAGAAGACTTATAAACTTGTATTTCTGTTGCCTGAGTCTTTTACAAACTCTTGAATAACTTTTGCCAGAGTATTCAACCTTTCTGAACTTGGAGAACAACACTAGTCTCCTATGAGCTGAGTGGTGCGAGTTGAGATTCAGCTAATATTTGTAGAAGAGTAGGAGTTCTTTAGAGGCATGAGAGGCTTAGCTAATATTTGCAGAACACTTTGAGGTCTTGGGGATAGATACTGTTACCAAAGGGTGAAGTGGTATTCACATGTTCTGTCATGTCTGTGTTGTTTACAAATAGAATAGAATGATGTTTTGAAGGTCAGAGACCTTGAGAACAATAGTGGGTTTGAAGCACTCATTTGTTTTTACCAAGTTCAGATGCCTGGCATACACTAACATTGCATTTATATAAAGGATCTGATCAAACATCTTGGTTGTTTAGGGGAGTTGTTTTGCTTGTTTTCAGGCTGTTGAAATGTCAGATGGCAAAAACAAGCAAGAGTTCCAGATGGAGCAACTGAAAGAGAAACACAACAAAGATGGTAGTGGGAAAGCTTCAGATTCATGCTTGATTGGGAGTCCCCACCTGTGGCTTCCAAACCCACTCTCTGTGCAAGCCCTTGTGCAAAGCAGCATCCCATGAGGAAGTTCTTCATTAGTGTGGTAAGCAAAGCCAGTAACAGTTTATTTTCACTGTTCATTAGTCCATCCATGCTGGGAATTGTTTGGGAGTTGGAATCTCATCTGGAATACTCAGCTTTTATACAGCCAAGAAAATTATAAGCACTCTGCTTTAATGACCCCAAATCTGAATTGGAGTTTCATGACTTACATTAATAGAGCGAGAAAGTGCCCAATAAGTTTGATCTCATTCACTGACATTCATGCTGTCATTTGCCCCAGCAGATCAATCTCTGTCTTCCTAACTTCTAGTGAGGATACAGACTAAATCTATGTTTGAGTAATGTTGGAAGACAGGCAATATAATAAATGCTGTAAAATCCCTGGTCATAGGTGGAGAAGTAAAAGCTGGTAAAAAGATCTATCTAATCACACAGCTCATTTAACACAAAAAAATTGTGTCACTTCCTCTAGTCTACGGCCAACTTTCTTGAAGACAAAGGGAGGCATAATTTGTACTGGCAAAGCTAATCCTGATTTAAAATCAGAGTAAACAGTTGGCGTAAATTGCAGCTTTTGTTTGTTTACACTTGAAGCTGTGCTAGTCACTGAGGGCCTGAGTTACAGCAAATTCCTAACGTATGCTGCCATCTAATTTGTAATATTGGTGGTGGCTTATGCCCTGATGTTCTGGAAGCAGAGGACAGTAGAGAAGACTGAAATTACCTTGCAGTGACCAACTGAAGCACCTTCTTTGGTGGTGGTGATTGTAATATGGGAATGTACAAGGGTGGCATCAGGATGTGCTTGGTCAATCACTACCATTTATTGTGTCAATTATTTTAGTTATATTCAGTTCTAAATGCTTTAAACTCTTTCTACCTTCACTGAGACAGAAGCTGCTAAGCACCTTGCATGGCTGTGTCCTTAGTTTCTGTGCCAGGCTAAGGGATGGGCAGAGAGGCTTTCAGGAAGGAAAAATGTTGCATTGGAAGCCACTAATCTGTGACACAGAGTGAACGTGATCTTTAGCTCTGTCTTGGAGACTGCTGTTCCAAAACACTACCTCAGGAGAGCCATGCTCATCAGCTGGGATATTCATAAGCTGTTGTCAGTGGCTGTCCATGAGCTATTGTACCCAAAAGACAAAGGGGGGCACAAATAACTATCCCTGAATTTGGCAGTTCAGAACATGTCATGTATAGAGGAGTGGAGCTAAACCCATGGGATTGGTGCTGCCTAATTAATGGCTCTTTGTTGCTGTGCCATAGCCTGCACTGTGCTGTGAGCAGCACGCTCTGACAGGCAAGTTCCTGGTGCTTCGGTTTGCCAATTCAGTCTTGCCACATAATCCCAAAAACTAGTCTGGAGATTTCAGCCACATAATACTCTGTCTATGTGAGTCAAACAACAGGAATGTATGAAATCAGGCATATAAGCACACTCATAACTGAGCTTTCATTTTTAGAGGTTAGTACTCAGTTGGTTAAAACCCCAAGTGTAATGATTGTGTGAGAAAGTTATTATTTGATGGCTTTGAATCCAACGGTGGGGGGCAGATCAGAGGTGCTTTGGTATAAAGGTATAGACAGTAACTTGCAGAACTGAGTCCTACTTGCTGAGTAGAAAAAATATCCGACTTCGTTAATTACAGTCCTCTCTGTCTAGCTCCTTTGCTTTGCGTTTCTCTGTGGAAGACAACTTTATCTCCTCTGATGAAGACATCAATACAGTCAAATTAGAGCTGTGCAGGAGGAATGTTAGAGAGGCTGGAATAATCTGAAATGCCCCTTGTTCTCTGTTTTGCTACTGACATGAAGAGACACTAATGTTGAAGCTTGTTACCTTTCTAGGTAGAGGAACATGTAAGGTCTGAGGCCTTTACACACCTTTTATATCTCAGGAGAGACAAGCAGTAGCTCTATGCTTTTTTTCCCCTCCAGCTCTGCCTTTTGTGTCAGCTGTTGGTAGTAATGCTTCATGCAGAATCAGGCAGATTTTTTTTTTTAATTTTTTTTATTTAGCTTTGCTCTAAATTCAATGTAGTTGCAAGAAACCTACTGAAATAACACACATGCAACAAGGAATCCACTTAAGGTAGAAACTTATAATCCAACAGATAACTGTAATAACCCATGAGCCTTTCTGTGCTTTCACTTCAGGTTCTGTTGTAATAATTGAATATCTTTGAGATGCTTTTGTAATTTTCAATGCTTTATTTCTGCTGACTGACATATTGCTTGCTCAGAGCTAATTGGTCTTTCCCTGTCATGAATTCTACGACAGAATGTCAGTGAGGATGTCATGGCTGCCTTGTTACCATCTACATGAGACATGTGGAGACACAGATAATTAAAAAAAAAAAATTTATTTATTTTAGCCAGATAGAATATAGGTGAAGGGCTAGCTGAGTAATTTTCTTGGCTGCTATGGAGTACAGAGTGTAAAGGAAACTACTGTTAATGGCTTTCTGTGAAGGCACCACCTACACATTTAACATTGAACTGATGACCTGGAAATCAAGCTGAAGCAGTTATATTTTAGTTTTAGTGTTTTATTGTCAGGTTTACTTTACTATTCTTTTGCAACCTTCCCGGATTTTAGCCAGGAGTGTTTGACCAAGCCATGGAAGGTCCGTGTTGTCAAGAGAACAGAAAAAACTCCTCCAGCTCCTGGGATTTGATTGAGAGATCATGAAAGGTCTTGTGGGGTCAGGCTGTGGTGATGGGTTGCTGGAAAGAAGCCCTGGCCAGGCTGGGAGAGGTGCAGCAGAGTGGTGCACATGAGCTTTGTGCACTCAGGACAGATGACCAAACCCCTGGACTGTGCTGGCCTCAGTGCCGGCGTTGATTCACATGTAGCTGGTATTTGGCCTAGCTCATCTAGAGGCACGTGTGTATTTAGAATGCAGACCTATTTCTAATAATAATCTTTCTGAAGTGATTGCTAGATAAGTCAGTCATCTCCCTCCTCTTAGAATGGTAGCTATTAATTACTTGAGTTACAGGCACAGAGCAAAGATGATCAAAGCAGATGATGCAATGGGATACTGAGATCCACAGGGCGGTTTAACACGGATGATGTCCGTTCACTGGTTCTGGAATTCTTTGAAGAAGGGTGATACGTAACGTTTCTAATTGATTATATTAGCAAGAGTGTTATCTGGAGGGCACTTGATGGGAATTCAGGATATCTCACCCTGTTTCTTGGTATTTCATTGGCCAATTGAGCAAGTTAATTCCTCTTCCTGTGCCTTCGTTATCCCACTAGTAAAATGCAGATAATCACTCATAAAACTGAGATAATTGTACTGTCCATTCTGGAAAGTGCTCAGACATATACTGATTACAAATTCTGGATGCATTTTTGAAATTATTACTATTTTCTTTGTTTAGATAATAATAATAACAGACACCCAACATCAGTGAATCTGATTCGTTCAGAGCAGGCAAGGGCAGATGGGAACTTGAATCATGATTGGTTTCACTTTGAAGGTCTCTGGTATTTTTTTAAAGGAAACAATAAAGGTTGATGCCAGAGCTCTTCTTTTTGCTGCAACTTGATGCTTCTCTGCAGTGCTTATTTCTAGTTAAGAGAATCCTAGCATTTGGCAGATGACAACTCTTCAGTCTAATAGGTGGCACAGCTCTCTTGTCTGGGAGTATAAATGTTCTGAACTTAAGAATCTTTGCAGGTGGCACCCTCGATTTAGCAGAGACAAGAATAACATCTATTGCCATTCCTGACAATTCGTATGTCTCACAAAGCCGTTTGAAAATGTAGAAGTAGATAATGGAGGATCAGGTTTAAGTGCTTTGGAAACCCATTGTGTACAAAATAGCTGAATACCAGCCTGAGGTGTCATCCAGCAAATGTCATCCATTGAGAAAAAGGCCTTTTTAGATTTCTTCTTCTTTCTTACCTACTGCTTCCCTTCTTGGTACTTTCTGAAACACTTGTCATGTTCCTATTTGTCATGCTAAAGAGGAGAAGAAAAGAAGTCCCTGCCCAACCTTGAGTTAGTGGAGGTTAATGTGGCTGGAAGGAAGGTGAACATTTATACCAGTAAGAGAATGGAGAGCTGCTGGTGGAGCCAACACCAGTGGTAGGGAACCAGCATTGATATACTCACAAGTTATTCAAGGTGCCTGAAAAGACTGTTGAAAGGAGGAGATAACTTAGGTCAGAATTACTGCAAGGTATCCATTTCCATCACAAAGTTAGGGCAGTGAATGCTTCCCACTGTTCTCCAAGATTGGATCTGACCTCAGGACCAACCCATTTTGCAGCTGATTTGCTGCTCAGGCCAAGTCCATAACCAAAAATCATTTTCTGCTTTTATAGGAAGGGACACTTCACATAAGAAGCATCAACTGATCTTGTTAGAGCAGGTAAAGGCAGAAAAGAATAGAAGAGATTGAGTAAATGGCTTTCCCACTTGGAGAGGCTGGTCTTGCTAAAACAGTATTAAAATCTTTCAACCCAGCCTTACTACATGACTAGAAAGCTTTCTTTCCAGATGTCACTGAAACACCTTGTTGCTAAATCCCAGGGTGAAGGTGCTAAGTCTGCATTTTATGTGGTGATGGCTGCAAGAAGCCAAAACTGATGCTGCATTTCCAAGTGCTGGGTGATGTTCACACAAGCCCTGAGCCTTAGCCAGTCCCTTCTCCAAAGAATTTGTGACTGGAACCATCAGGCAAAGTGGGGATGAAGAAGGTCTTTTCCCAAAGGCAGTTTTTAGCTGGTATGGGCACAGAGGAAGCTGCTCTCAAAAATATTACTATTATCCAGCTGATGTGGAGAGCGCAGGGAATATATCCAGGTTTCTGCAACAACTGATTTGAGTCTTTGGCAACAGAAAGATACACTGTCAATGAGCTTCTTCCACTTCTTTTGAGAACACAGTGTCCTCAGATCAGTCTCTTCAAATATCTGCTCCCCAGGATCTATAAAGTTGTACCAGATAGGCTCTGACATGCAGGGAGTTTCTGGTAGAAAATGGGAATCCAGATCTGTAGAGTCCTCCAACACAAGGACTAGTTTTCTGCTCTTTCTTGGAATTTTGTCCCTGACATTGAGTTTTGCCTCCTGCTTTCATTTCTTGCTTTTCTTTGCTGTCAACTCCTCTTCATTCTTCCTGGACTGGAGGTAATACTTCCTTTTAGCAGCAATACTCATGTCAGCACTTGTCTGGCCTTGCAATCGTGTATATTTGCTTTCATTTTCAAACAGCCCATCTAGCAAAGGAGGATGGCATGGGACAGATGCAGTGGGACCTGCTCTTCCTTACGTGAAGTTGCTGAGGATGTCAGGCTCGCTTATGTGACCATTCTCCCACTGGGACAGGCTGCTGCCACCTTCCAGGCTGGTCCTGCACTTCGACACATATTCACAATGTGAAACAGAGTGGCTTTCAAGCCAGTTCAGCTGAAGTTATGATTTGTGTGAGGTTAGAAAATATTTGGGGATATACCCTTATAAAAAGTAGTTGTTCATTAGATGTTGATACCTTAATTTCTGCCCATAGACAGAAATTTTTTTGCCTACCAAATACAGGTAGTGCCCATGCAACTTTCACTGAGACACTTTGGGACCCAGGAGCTTTTGAGATTTTCTGTGTTGGTAAATACTGGGAAATCAGGATACATAAAAATACATGCTTGTAGCCCACAAGGTCACTGACAAATTAATTTCTTTTGAGAGGTCAAAATATTCCCTCCTTCCCCAAACATTGAAACTTGAAGTATTCATTTCTTCTTTAGAGAGTGAACCCTGTGGTCAGCAAGCTCATTGTCCAAGAGTATCTTCACTAAATGACAATACCCAAATAATCAATTAATAATAAAATCAAACCAGTTTGACACTGCAACTCCTAAATTTGGAAAATAACTTTCAGAACTACAGTTGAGTAACTGATTCTCTTGGAATGTTCGTCTGAGAGGGACCAAAGTGCTTCACAGATCTTGCATAGAGCCCGGCATTCAGGTGCTGTAATTGCAATTTTGAAAAGTGCTACTATTTGGGAGCATAATTTCACAAAAGCCCTTGAAATAATTCAAAAAACAGAATATACTTTACATTTGAAAATGTTAAGGCTATTAGTTAAGGCTTCTGAGTAACACTGACACTATCACAGCTGTTAATATCGAGTCCATTTAGTTGTTGCCTTGGAGCTCTTTACAATACAATCCAGCTTAGTTAATGAGTGCAGTTCTATGTTATTAGTTACCCAAAATCAGCTGGAAAAGCTGTTGGCTTTTATTTCTGAAATGGAACTGAATATGCTCGATCTCCAGTGATGGGAACGAAGAATCATTCTGTCAATTCCCTTCCTGCCAGCTGATGCCAGGGTCGGAGAAGTAGGTCACACCTTTCTGGTTTTGAGATGGAGCAATACTTATTTTAGACCAATTTGCTCTGAGCACAGAGCTCATCTGCTGGGTTGAACCAGGGCATTGTTGCTTTCTCTAGTGCATTGTTCTGTTCTCCTGCTAATTATCTCCAAATGTTTCTTATGCCTGGAACAAAGTAGTAGTGATGAATAATGGGCTCTCTTCTCTTAACCCTTCGACCCCTAATTTGGCTTTCCACTCCCACCTAGATGCTTTCACTTTCCTGCCTCCACCAGCACTGTGTTAGTCTGACACCTGCCTGTATCAGATTTGCTGCCCCATAACCTCCTCTCTTCTGTTCTGCAAATTGAGAAGGAGAGAGCAGGAGCATGGTCTTGGTTCCAGCATTTACTGTCAAGATCATGGTGTTTGCTTTATATGCGTGAGCGTGGATAAAGTGACATCTCACATCTCTTCGGCCCTGGGAAGGGGAAGAGCCACAGTCACTCCAGACCTTCTGCTTTGGAGATGACCTGCCCAGAAAATTTGTTCAAACTGTTGATTTGTAGAACTTCTCTTGTTGCAAGCTGATTCTAAGAGATTGGGTTTGATTGCTGATCACTTGGGGTAAACAGTAGTGCCCCTCAGATGTGGTTTCCTTATGAAGGGTAGGCTGCAGACATTAGACAGATCACATGTGAGCAGACATGTCACAACTGAAGCCTGAATAAAGCAGGGAGGTGACATCTGTGGGTTCCTGCAGGTGACTGAGGTTAGTGGGAGGAAGGAGAGGGGAGACTTGCTGCAGATGAGTCATGGAGGCAATGCTTGGAGGAAATTAGACTAGGGCATATCCTGTCCTACAAAATAGTACAATGTCCAAACACATTCTCACTACACTCCTTTACCCCTCAAATCCTTTTGCTTCAATTTGTTGGGTTTTTTCCCAGTTTAGAAAACTGAGCTGTCAGCCCAGCATGTGGAGCTAGTTAAGGCAGGGTGTAGCCCCCTTGGGAGGGGACCTTTGGGGACCTGGCAGGTGTACAAGTCCCCTGGGTCAGCACTCTCATTTCAGTGCAGAGGGCCACTGTGCCCTGGCTGGCACAATGTGCCGTGTCTGTGCTGTGTCCCAGAGCACTCCCTCGGATCACTGGCGACACCTTCCAGCCACGAAAAAACACTCAGAAGCATCTGCAAGCCCTTCCTCCACAGAAGAGCACGAACACTGAGTGCTGTGAGCTTCTGCTCTCTGTCTGCCTTGGTCCTGCACCTTCCCATGCTGCTTGCACAGAGAAATGCCCCAGAGTAATTGTAAAGGCCAACGCACTGTCATCACATTTGGCTTGTTTTATAACTGTCCAGTCTTGTAAAGCGCTGGCATTTGGTTAGGTTGGAAGCAGATTGCAGCTGGAATAGCACTGCTCCATGTCTCTGGTGGGAAAGGCTGAGCTTTTGTTTATGTTGGTGTTGTCTGTCCTGCAGCTCACAAGGGCTGGGCTGAGGCTGGTGGTGCTCCAATGGTATGATGCTTTTGGAAGCCTCTCTGGAGGCTTCAAAACATTGAAACTGGCCCACACCTCTTCTCCATCGCTCTCACGTATCAGTTCTTGTCCAAGTCTCTTCTCAGCTGGTGCCACAGCCCAGGAACCAGTATTCCAGCTGGGGTATAGAATGGCCTGTCTGTTGACCCTGGACAGTTAGGTGTAGAGGAGCTACAAAAAGTTTGGTGGCTTTTTCTTTCTAGAGGCAGGTAATGACTGGGCAGCAGAAGCTGCCCCATTAGCTGAAGGCTCTGTGACAGTCCTTGGAGCTGCTGTCACTGTTTTGTCAACACAGCCTGTGAAGTGAGTTTGCCAAGGTGGGACTCAGTCCCTACAGCTAAAAGACAATTCTCTGTGACAAGAACCTTAATAATTGTAGACTGTAATTACACAAAGAGACCATGCTGCTAATCTAGTCTCACCTTCTGCCTCATTCAGATGAGACCTGTACCTGTAATGTCTGTATCAAGGCTAATAATTCACTGTTAAGCTACAGCACATGTCGTAGGAAGACAGCACATCTTGTTTTAAGAGCTCTAAGGGTGGAGAATAAAACTCTCCCCTACATCATTTGTTTAAGTGATTAACTACTGACATTATTGCAAGTTTTCATTTTTAAATACTTGTATTATTTCCAGTTTGATTTTTTCCAGCTTTTACTTTGAGTTTCTAGATCTGGTTATGGTTTTGTTTATCAGATTTTTGAAGTCCTTTAGCATTTCTCACAGTCCCCCACGGAGAGATGTTAATAGATTTAGATCAAATCACCTTCAGACCTTCCCTTTGGTAAACCAAAGATGGAGATGGAAAGACTTCAGCAGCCTGATCTTTCTTGCTCTCTGCAACATCTGGAACTGAATGATGCGTGAGGTCGGATCAATCATCTGTTCAGAGCGGCATCTGACCACCTATTTGATGATGCTTAAATACATCCCGCTGAGAGTACTTCTTTTACTTGTGGCTGTTTTCTAGACCAAAACCATCTGTGAATATTTCCCACTGCCTAACCCGACGAACCGAAGCGCGGAGCCGAGGGCAGGCGGTACCTGCTGTGCTGCCGGGGGCTGGGGCTGCAGGAGAGGTGCGGCACCGGGACCGGGCGCACCGGGCAGCCGCGGCTCCTGCCTCGGAAAACACAACTTGACCATTTCTTACCAGTTTCTCGCGATCGACTTCTTGCCTCCAGTTTTCTGTCGCTTATTTGCTATTGCCCTCTAGTGGAATAGGATGGCAGGTGGCTTGGCTTCCCAAGCCCTGTTTTTTCCCGCGTCTTATTACTCTGGGACTATCTTCTTGGTTATATGATGTTGCAATATTGTTTGCTGGGATTTTAACATTCAGCTTCATTATTCAGTTTTATGCTATGCAGGAAACAAAGATCTGCTCTCTGCAATTGATAACTAATGTGCTATGTCTGGAAGTAGAACAGGTTTCCCTGCTCATCAATGTGCTTTACAAGGGAAACTGCAGAAGATGTTGCTGTTTCAGGCTTAAAATAATTTAGTCGTGCAGAATCAGAACTCTGAAGTGAACTTTGTGTACGCTGCCAGCACCCACCAGCCTGGCACATGTAGTGATCTTCAATAGAAGCAGAAATACTGCCTTTTTTCTATTTGTATTTCTATCTGAGGTCTTTGCTTTTGTTATAAAGAGTGAACTATTTAAAGCACACTCTTTCCAATCAATCATTTCACTTTGTCAGACAAGCCAAATCATTTATTGAATGATCTTGGCTAATCAGGGTCTGTCTTCTTGTAGAGATCCTAGAAGATGGTTTATTAATGAGACCTAGATTTTTTTCCGTGGTTGTAATGAAGGGAGATCTTAATAAGCAATGAGTTGCTGTGTCTGCAATCACTTCTGAGATGCTTAAAAGGAAAACAATAATACTATGACTAATATGATTGCTCTCCCTACACTGCCATCCGGCGGATGCAAAATTCATTTCCTTTTGTAAATGTGAAGGGAAATTCTCCTACTGATATCACAGCTTGCAAACTTGCACCAAGCTGACTCTCACTTGTAATGCAATTTCCAGACCAGTGAGGAAAATGTTGATTATTCTTTAATTTTAGTTGTTTCATATTAGAAAAATAAGATTTCCAGTCTCTCATCCACAAAAAACATCCTCTATCTTGTAATGGAAACCTGTCTGGATCTTGAAAAAGGGCTCTGAAAGCTTCTCAGATTCTCTGCTCTCAGTATCTGGCATGGAGAGTCCAAGCCACTGAGCACTGCTACTGTGGCTGGTTTTGAAAAAAAGGTTGAGCTCCAATGTTGATTTTCAGATAATCAGTGTGTGGGCTATTGACAACAGAGCCTAGGGTCAGATGCAGCACTGCATTTTTGGTTTGGGGTGGAGAGATATGGGGGCAAGGGTTAACTCTTTGCTTTTTCCTTCTAGGATTGAAGACAGAAAAAAAATAAATTGTGGTGCTCACAGCCTCCTACCTGCTGGTCTGCAAGTGAGACCTCACCATGAGATGCTTCCCAGTGCAGCAAAACTTGCTGACCACCACTGACTGTGTTGGATACTTCACTGTTCCAGAGGAATCTGGAGAAGTGAGTACTGGGAATGGATGGAGGCAATGTGAAAGACTGAGTCCTTCAGCTGAGCACACAGCTGTTAGGGCTCTGTCATTGCCTACATCTCTCTCTGTTCATGGACTCTACATAAATCAGTCCAACAGCTGCAGCAATAAGATTTCCTGTGCTTCTCTGCAGGAGGGCTATGGAAGTGGAGCAGAACAGCCATCTCCAGAGAATTGTGCTGGGAGGAACAACTCTGGCATTTTGGCTACTGCAGGTGAGCCAGGAAATCACCAGGAAGTGGCATCCATCCCCTGGAGACACCACGGCCCATGCTGGTCACGGTTCCAGTCCTTTTCTGGAAGCCTTGGGTTTTTCTTCAGAACCCCTCAGCTGTCCAAAGGGACTCTGTAGTGTGGGGTATTTGGGGCCAGGAAGGTCCCAGTCTGGAGGTGGGAAGTCCTGCTGCCTCACAGTGCTGCCAGCGCGTTCCAGTTCTGAGTCATTCCCTTGCCTGTTTGTTTTGGTATTTATTTATTTACCACCGAGGTGTTAGCCCAGAGCAGGCTGACTGTGCCGAACTCCTTCGGTGGCCTGGCGGCTGCTGCCAGCTCTGTCAAAGCCCTGCAGTGCTGAGAGTGTTTCGCCCAGAGCCGAGGGGGAGAGAATCATGTTCCTGTGAGAGCAGCACCACCACAAGCTCCCATCAGAAGCGTGCTTGGCTCTAGGTAACGAGTGCAGCAGCGCAGGGTAAACTACTTTCACCCTCCCCACAGAGCCCCCGGCTCCCAGATCCTCTCCCTGAACCGGCTGGGGGGGTAGAAAGAGGTTAAGAGGCATATCCTTTGCTGTAATTATATCCTGTTGCTAGAGATATTGTGCTCTGCTTAAAGAAATCATCATAATGCAGCCTCCCGGAGAAGGTAATTACTGCGCATCTCATGAATGGCTGCATGTGAATGTCTGCTCAAGCTGCTGTCAGCAGCAAGTTTCAACACATCTTACATACCAGGCATTTTACAGCCCTAGTTTTATTTGTTTTCATCACCCCTTGCCTTGTGCTTTAGTTTTCATTAATGCATCTGGGTTTTTTTGGGGTTTTTTTGTTTGTATTGGTTTTCTTTTTTTCTTTTTTTCTCTTTTTTTTTTTTTTTTAAAGAGGCCAGAGTTCATGTCTTTGATGGAGCATTCGGGTGGTGGCCACAGCTCTTATTTGCTGCATTTCCATTGCTCTATGGTGGCTTGAGGGGGACCATCTGGACGATGTTATTTCTGAGCCATTCCTGTATGGTAGGATCTGAGTGGGCCCTGGTTTCCTACTCTGATCCCAGAAAAATAGACTATACCATCGCTGACAAAACTGGGTGCAAAAGCTCTACCTCTAGCTTAACTGCACAGATTTAAGCCCGTGAGACAGCCTATTTTTCCCGTTGTACTTTCTGAACTTCTCTCTCATGTTGAAAAAGGGTTGGTCAGGGATGTCAGACCTTTGAGCTTTCCGAAACCAATCACCTGCCTGCCTTAGTTGGCAACCAGCGCACGTGTCACTGCATGGTGGCTAAACTTTTGGACGATCACAGCCTGGTCATTCCGTGCATGGGGATTGCCTTATCCTTTGGCTTTGCAAGGATATTTGAGCCAAAGAGATGGGGCAATACCAAAGAGCCCTGGTTTGTCACAGTAGGAGTGACCCAGCTACTTTTCCTTCCTCAAAGGTCACTTGTGCTTGCCTTTCCCCAGCACTGTGTGATTCGCCTTCATGTTGTGCATTTAGTCTGTGATCATGACACCTTGCACTGCTGTACACACATCCTGTCCATCTTGTGACCAGCTCAAGGGAAGATTTGAAACTACTCCTTCAATTTCTTCTTTGTGTAAATAGCTGAGGCTTACTCTTTCAATGCTGAAGCTGAATTATCTTACTACCCTCGCTGATTTATTGTTTGTGGCCAGTCTTCTGTGCATGCTGAGAATCTGCTGTGTTGCATCCAGAGGTGGTTCCATCCTGGTGCTGTGTCCATCCCTCTCTGTGATTCTTGGTGAAGCCTGAAAGGCAGCCTGGCTCCTGGAGGATGAATGGAAGGTGCTATAATAAATGTGAGCTCATAATGTTGTTGTTAAAAATAACGGGAGCCAAATTATAAAGAAAAAAGTCAATCTTATTCAGTCCTAGCCCAAGGGGGAAATGGACATGAAGAATTGGGCAATCCTTCTGTAAGTTCTTTCTTTAGACTATATTTAAACCACACTGAGAGCCAGATTCTCAGCTGGTGTCAATTGTTATTGACTTCAGTGGAGTGAAGCTGGTTTACACAAGTTGAGGCTGCTGAATGCCAGTATTTGGATGAAGCTGAGGCAGCTGGAATCACTTTTGCAGAAACCTCTAGTCTGATGCTGGTTCAAAAGCTCTGAGCCCTCCTGAGTGCTTGACCCATCAGTGCTCTGATTTAGCAGCTCTTTTGGGATGTGAACGGCTATGAAAAGACCTTTATTTGGGTCAAAAATTGCTCTAATCTTAGCTAGGTTCTGCAAATCTGTCATTTTTCTGTAGTTACTGCTTTAGATGGACTCCTCTGAAAAACTCTTCAAAACCTTTTTTGCTTTCTATTTCACTGGCATCATCTCCTGTCTAGGCACTCGAATTATGAGAAGCAGAGAGCATAGAGTGTGATGCGTAGGTAAACCTGGATAACTCCAAGGCAACTGTGTGCTGCTTCCATCCCTCCCCTGACTGCCCTCCAGACTAGTTTTGCCCATTTGTTGCCTGCTCCAATATGAACATTAACAAAGTGGGGACTGTACAGTGTCACCTGGGCAATGTTTATTTGAATTTTGCATTCAGAAATAAATGTTCCAAGCCATAGAAATGGAGAGGCAAACCTCAAATTGCAGTGGGATCTAGTGGTAGTGGGTTAGCCTCCCTACTTCTGTTTTTAAGTATGCCCAAAAACTCTCTGGATTAAATAAACAACCTTCCCCACCGCCACTGTCAGCAGAATGCATTACATCTGTAAGCTGATTTGAGTAATTTTTGTATACTCATATCCACTCTAATTCTCTTCTTATCCATGGACTTGTTTTTATTTATGCCAGCAAAGACTCTATCCAAAGTCAAGCTCTATCTATTTCAGCAATTTTTTTGTAAGAGCATTTAGAGCTGCTGGTTTAAAAGGAGACCATCAAATAATCAATACATATAGAACATTGGAACGCATTTTATAGTTTTACTTGCTGTCCACAGTATGCCACCTCCAGAACTGTGTAATGAGAAGAAAAAAACCTATTCCTATTGCCCTTCTTTAATGCATCATCTTTCCTGATTCCTTGCTGTAACTGGTACCAGAGAGAATTGTCTGTAATACTTAGCAAGGCCCCTGGGATTCAGACTCTTTCTCAAGTCTCTGCACTTGGAGTGCCACAGGGGCTTCCATGGGTCTCTGCAGGAACTGGGGCATGTGAGAATAATCTGTTTGCTGCATTTTGACTCCAAATCAATGTGCTTTGAAATGATTATAGGGAGATATATTTTGTTGGCTTTTTGTTTTCTTGGTAGCAGCTTTTGAAAAACACCGTGCTGATCCATGGGAGAAGTGCCACCACACAGCTCCTTTCCTCCAAGGGAGGCACTTTTTGCACTCCTGGCAGTGACATGGGTGAGTGAATGCTCTGGGATGTGCATTTAGTGTCCAGCTCTTTAAAGTCGGCATCAAAAATCATCTTTTTATGGGTCCTGGTAATGGAAACATGCCATGAGCATGGATGACTTGAAAGAAATTGATAATAGAGCAGGTTAATGGGTGGCTTGGATGAATCTCCCAGCTTTGGGCTCTTACAGGAGCTGTTGAATTTGAGCTGCACACTGCTGCCTCTTTGGGAAAATTGCACAGGCTTAATTACAATCTGTTTCTCAACAGATGGAAAAGCCTGAGTACTCTTCTTTTGGTGTAAGCTTGGGGTTTCATCTGAATTCACCTAGGACACATAAGAGTGTATCTTTATAAAGAGCTGAATTTGGTGGCTGATCTATTGAAAGAGTGAATCTCCAATCCTGAGCCCCTGAAGTCAAACTCCAGGTGGGATTTCTAGACCAGTCTGTATGGGGATGTCCTCAGCCTGCATCTAGCCATATCTGAGACTCCAGATGGGGCTGTGGCTCTAGGACTTTTCCCAAAGGAGATTTGGGAAACATCAGAGTCGAGGCCAGGTCAGCTCCAGTCCTGTATGGAAGTGGGAGCTGATCTTTGCACTCCCCAGCCTTTTCTACTCTCAGGCTGGTGATTTCTTTTGTGTTGGGTTGTTGGACACTTGTTCATATCCCAGAATCCAGTGCATGCACGTGAACCCAAGGAGAAAGGAAGCTCCACGTGAGGGAAACACATTTCTTTCCCTTCTTTTCTTTCCCGTCTCACTGTATCACCACTCTATCACTGTATCACGTATGTGTGCATGGACATTGTGCTGCAATGGCTTCCTGCACCTGATCCAGCCCATAACCAGTTCTTCCATGCACCAGGGTGACAAGGCCACACCATCCCTTCTCCCTGTGTTATCTTTGGAGTGGATGATCTTTTCTACCTTTTGCATTGCACTGCTACTAAACCTGCAGCAACAGTGGGAAGCTGGCTGGCATTATTCTGTTTGAGAGCTGTAGGAAGAGTAGGTTTGTACTTCCTACACTGGTTTGAAGGTAAGGGTGCCAGGCTGGCTATGCACTGAACGTCCCACTATGGTTATTTTACTCCTCTCCTTGCTGGGAGATGTTTCCACAGAATGTACTATGGCAGGCTTTGAACCAATTTATTGTTCCTTTGTTTACGATGAAATTAGTTCACTTGTTTTATGTAAACTATCCACGAGATTGTTTACTTTGGCACAGGGATCCATGTGCTTTCTGAGATGCAAGGAATTTAGCTACCGGGAGTTTGTTTAGTTTAGCTTGTTGCATTTGCAAAGCAGATGGTGGAGGCGAAAATGTATGTGTGGGGAGGCTTTAGGACAGGATTTGGTTAATATTTGCTGCCTCTGTAGTTTTCTTTGTTGTTTGCTGGCTGAAGCAGGATGGGTTTCCATCACAGGGAGAAGAAAGACAACACATAATAACTGATAACGTATTTTGCTCACAGGGAAAAATAAATATAATTTGGACTTGAGCTGTCATTTTGTGGGCATCTTTGCCAAGGTGGAACTCCCAGTGTCTAGGGCTGGTGGAGGTACAGAAGCACCATGGAGGCCTTGTACATTGACTTGTCTCTGCTCTCCTGACTCCTTTGGAGCCCCGTGGGCGTCAGCAGACCTCTGAGGCATCTGTGATAGCATTGCTGTACTGCTGCAGAGCAAAAGGAGGGAAATCTTCATGAGATGTGTGCCCCAGAGCTGGCTGGGGTGGGGTGAGGCCGTCCCCATGACACTGGGGTGTCCTTTCAGTTAATGCATTTAGGTACAGCTCTCTGCTGAAGTGAGAAACAGCTGTTGTCCTCACTGGAAAACTGAAGCAGAGAGTAGAGGAGGCAGGACTCGTTCAAGGTCCCACAGAGGGTGCCCGAAGGGGAATGAGGGTGGATCCCAGCTCTGCTCAGCCAACTATTTGAGCCTTGTGTCAGGCGGGTTGTTTTGTAAAAGGCCAGAGTTTCTCTGTTCCAAGGGCCAAATTAGTGCCAACTTGCAAGGGATGCCTGGAAGGCTCTGCCACGTCCATTTGTGGTGGGTTATGCATGCTGGGTTGTAGGGCACTGGGATGAGTGCCACTTTCCTTTGTACTTCCTAACTAAAAGGTTGTCTGTTCTTGTGGGCTCTGCCACTCCGCTTTATATATTTGGGAGACTTGGCCAAAATCCTCTCAAGCCTTCATGTTCTTGTCTTTGGGTTCATTACACGTGGCAAGCAACTCCCTCTTTGCAAGATCCTCACAGGAAGGATCTTGGAGCGATCAGCCCTAATCAAACTTGGCACTTGCTCAGGGCAGGATCATATTCCCCTGCATGCCTCCGTGGATATGGCAGGCAAAGAATCCGTAATCGTGTCTGATGACCTTGCCTGCGGTGCAAAGTGCCAAGAACGCCCCATGTTTTCTCAGGGTGGGGTGCTGTCCACCACCAATGCCCAGCAAAGCGTGATGGTGGGGTGAGCGTGCGCTGGGATTGCTGGGGCGTTTGCTGGTGGGCTTGGTGGGGGAGGAGCCCGCATGCCACCACCTGGTTATTTTGGGCAATGGACTGAGCTGCTGAGCTGGATCATTCACAGCTTCATCCAATCTTCTTCCCCTACGGAAACATTTCTCAGACATTAACGCTTTGCCCATCTACGTGTCATGTTTCTGAGAGACCTCTGTGCTTCCCAGTATGAGCCCAGTGCATATGCTTTTACCCTTCTCCAAATCTCAAAGCTGAAAGGCTGTGGTTAAAGGTGCTTGAGCATTTTGCAAGTCTCCACTGACAGAAGGATGGCTGTCTTGCAGGTCAAAGAGTTTTCTGTCTGCTTACTGACCTTTTTTTACCAAGGCTAAATCAATATTGGTTACATTTGGACAGATGCTGCTGAGGCAAGTGGGGACTTTATTAGCAACCATTTAACCCTTGTCCCTTTAAGATTTTTATGAGCCTCAGAAGTCTTATATCCCTCTAATTTCTGTATGAAGAAGCTGAGGCATAACAAGTTGCAGTGGTTTGTCCCAAACAAGTCTAACTAGAAAAGTGCTTGAAATTCAAATTTTTTCTTAATCAGTCAGATTCTTGATCAGCATGTCCTCCTGTTTCTGGTAGTAGAGCCTGCTGGCATCTGTGTGAAGAGAGAGGGCATCTTGGCTGAATGGGGATTACTAGGAGCACGCAGTCTTGCTTCTCCTAGTGTGCCCAAAATGAACAAAGAGTTGGTTGGAGCAGAAACAAACCATTGTCATGGATGAACCGGCTATGGAGAATAACAGAAGTTGATGTGTTCCTTGAGCAAGATGACTTCTGCCATATGTGTGTAGCATCTCAGTGCCCCGTTGCAGGGTGTGCCTGCAAGGTGAAATGTAGCCTCCAGGCATCACCTCGGAGCCGTGCTCTCCAGGATAGGCTGGATTTTGCCCGACTTTGTGTGTAAGTGTGGTTGCCAACACCTGCACAAAGCAAAGGCAGAACAGACCTGAAGAACAGCATCTGGTACCTGTTTGACCATGGCAGGGTGCATGGCCAGGTGAAGGTGTGAGCAGCAGCAGCACTGAAGGTGAAAATGATGCTGGCAGGGTTTTCTACTGGGCTGCAGCCCTGTGTATCTTTACTCTTCCCCCATCCTGTGTTGGAGCCCAATCTTTCTCATAATTGTCCACCTGGATCAATTTGTAAATTAAGTCCTGCAGCCAGCTATGGGAGGCATAGATGTATGGCAGCATGCAGCAAGTCCAGGGATGGCCTGGCCTGCTCGGTGGTGCTGCCTGGAGTCCCATGCTCTTCCCAAACTCTTTTCGCAATGCAGGTAAACTGTAAAGGAGGGGAGAATCTGTAAGTGAAGGGAGGTACACCAGTGTGTCTGCATTTTCCTGCCTCTTTGCAGGCTTTTCAATGAAAGACAAAATAATTGCGTGGCCCTCGGTATTACAGGTTTGTAGTTTCCCTCTTGAAGGCTTTAGATGTGGATCACAGCCTCATGTTGGTAGACACTACACAGACAGCTAAGAAGGAGACCGTCTCTGTCAAGTTTTAGGACTAGATACTGTATAAAAGGCCAGAGCAGGATAGCTCATGGATGGAGTACAGCTGGAAGGAGAAAGTGACAGTGCAGTGGAAGGATGTAGTGGAAAATCAGGAACTGCACCTTGCAACTAGTCTAACCAGGACCACAGGGGAGAAGGTTTCCAGGTGTTGTGGAAGCAGCTTTGCACACTTTTATGGGGAGGTGTTTGTCAAAGAGCTAATTCGCAAACTTTGGTGCACAGCCCCTCACTTAACCAGTGATTAGTGAGTGCTGCAGGACACCACCACTGCAGTTCATGGGAAGAGATAGGAAGGCAGTAAAAGGTAGTCTCTAGGAAAGGAGATAATTTCAGGAATCCCTGAGCAGTCCTTGCTTTGGCTGGTCTTTTCAGACCTTGTGCACTCTCTGGCCTGCCCTTTTGGCTGCAGTGCCTATTGTGGTGCCACTGCAAAACCACTGGTGTGTACGCTTTTGGGGACTCTTGGGGTAGGACAGGGCCGGATGTTTATTGTAAGGGTAGGGGTGAGGAGGACAAACGCACCAGGGAGGAATGGCAGGTTGGTAAGAGAGGGGCTGTGGGTCCTGCACAGATTTAAGTTGAAAACTACTTTGTCGTCTGTTTGTGCAAGAGTGTCTGAGGCAGAGGGGACATGTGTGGTGGGCAGGAAGGGGGGGTGCCTGCATGTGTGCATACGGAAGTACCTGCAGCAGCTGTCGTAATTGTTTCAATAAAGAAACGTTTCCCTGAATTTCTCTTGCGGCACCTGAGGGCCCTTCCCAGGATGCCCTTGCTGAAGCTGCTGTTTGATTTCCAGGGCAAATACAGTACACACACACAGAGCCCCATCTTCTTCATGCAAACCCACAATCCCATCAGCGCGTGGCTCCCCTTCCTTTTGGTAAAAGGGAAGGGGGGATGCGGGGGTTGAAATAATGACAGAGATGATTATAATTAATATTTTTTGTCTGAAGAGCGAAAGTCCTGCCCAAGTCCCCCAGCTGAGCACAAGCCGAAGTGCTAAATCCCTGTAGGGGTGTGTTTTATTACTGACGCTCTGCGTGTTGAGGCTGGTCGCTGGGTCTGATGCTGTGTGTGTGGAATTTTTGTGGCTATTTTCTATCGTGCCAATGAAAAGCAAGATCCCATCCGTATAATAAAAAGGAAACTTGAAGGTTTCCACACCTACATGGAGGTGAATGCTTGCAGCATTAGTGTTTCAATTAAGTGTTTTACCTTTGAGTGACTTTTCTGTATGATCACATTGCAAATGACGGAGCAGATGTTACCAGGGTCGGAATACGATGTGATTCTCAGTGGCCCTTCCACAAAAGGTTTTGGTTGCTCCTTCATTAGGCTGGGTTGTTTTATAGTCTCGTAATTCTTCGTTGGGGAGTGTGTGCTGGGTTTGATTCATCCCTGAGTGCTCCTCTTTCAGGAGCAGGGCTGTGCCAGGATGGTGGGGACTGGGAGGCACTGATTGCTTCCTGATCCTCTCTTGACCAGCTGGGTGATCTCAAACAGGTAGTTTGCTCCTCAGGACTCTGTTTCGTCTGTGTGCCCGATGTCACAGACAGATTGGAGGCTGAGTTGGGTATGGAAGTTGTCCTTAGCCAGGCTGTCTACACAGTGTCGTAGTGAGGCAGCTGCCCTTCCCAAATCACTGCAAAGCCACATCCTGCAAGCACTGATCGCTTCAGTGGGCTGAAAGAAACCCTCAGCACACACCAAATGGACAGGAGAAAGTGGTTCCCTATGTGACGCCTGAGAGGTACCTTTAACTGGGAATAGTAGCAGTACTGGCAGCAACCCTGCAAGCTCTCAAAGATCATCTGAGCCTTTTGAATGTGAAAGTATGGAGAGCTCCAGGAGCGTTGGTGACCTGAATTGTGTTTGTACCTGTGCAGCTCTTGGCCGCTTAAAGCAAATTTCAACCATCAGAGTACATGTGTCACTCCCCTGAGAGAGAGGCTGTCTGGACACAGTCCCCAGGAGCTCCCAGACATCCCTTCTCTCTGTCCTCTCCACAAAGGAGGGGTGTGTTGCCTCTGGTACAGCTGTGTTTCTCTTGCCACCATAGCAGGTGAGAGCTTGTTGGGACACAAGCGCCCACGGGTGGCAGCTCACGGCTTCTGCACCCAGCTTCAGCCTTGTCTCAGGTGAAGAACAGGATGTTTCCCTATGAGTTGGCTCACTCTTTCCCTTTCTATCAGCAGAAACTCCACCAGGAATAGGCTGAACCACACCAGCCTCGGTGGTTGCTCCTGCCATTCCGGGATGGGTGTCTCTCCATCTCCCACACAGCTGGCCCGTGTACTGCTGTTGCTCAACCTCCTCCTTTCTGCCCTTTTGGCAATGATGTGGACTAAAGCAGCCTATAAATCTGTTCAGATTGTGACCTTCAGTGCCTGGATCTCCAGTCTGTACTTGTAATACCTGCAACTCCAACGTGATCTGCCATCCAGGAGTGAGATGCTTTGGGCTTTGAACTTCGCACCCCAAAAATACATTCTGCTCTGTTTGACAGACATCTGAGGTTTTCTCTGAAACTTCATTATTGTTTTCACCGGATTTTTTTTGACCTGCCAAATTCTCTTTTATTTTTTTTTTTTTCTTCGCCTCATCCCCAGAACAGCATGCTCAGCAGCTAGAGGAGAAAGCTGGCTGGGGCACGCAGACTGTGAGCAGTGTAAGAGCTGCCGGGAGAGAGGAAGGGCAGCAGGATGGCTGTGACAGAGCACACGTGGCTTCTGCCCTCAATTAGCCCGTATGGCCATCACTGTTGAAATGAAAGCACAGCAGGTCTCCAAGGAGTTCTCTCGTGTGTCTTGCTGAACTTATAAGCTGGGACCACAATATAACTTAATTTCCTGAAATGTCAAGTGGCTTATACTGGCTGCCTGCTCTGTTGGTATTGGGGGTTTTTTTATGAACACATTGTACTCCCATTTCCTGCAAAAAAATTCCTATCAGTGTTTGATGATTGCTTAATAAGAGAAATCAGTTAGCACATGGAAAGTTCACATCCTGCAGATGAATGTAACGACTGTAAGTTTTCTTCTGGGTTGCCAGGGGGTGGGGGTTTTTTAGTTGTGGTTTGATTTATTTGTATTTTCATCCTTCCAGCCGAGAACATTGGTCTGAAGCTGTATCCTGCAAGTGCTGAGACCACTGGTGATCTGTAGGAGGCCTTCAGCAACCACCAGCCTTACTCCAGAGGGAAAGGGTAGAATTTCTTGGATGAACAAGCTGAGAGAAGGTATATCAAATTGGGGAAAGTAACAATGTTGAGGACAAAACTATCATGTTTTTATTACCTGTCTCATGATAGACTGTGAGTTTTGTTTGATTTTGCAAGAGAAGAAGGCTTGTGTAATCGTAGTATGGGTGTGAACTCTTAGGATGGTGACTGTAAGGCTTGCAGGCAAGCCTGAAGGATCCCAAATGGATTTGTCTGTTTCTAGACAAGCCTTTATATTATTTCTTCTTAGGTGTGATTTCTGAGACCTGTTGGCTCTTTATTCAAGATCAGTCTTTAGTAATTCTTGTGTGAGAGAGTCTTTTAGACTTGGAGATACTGCATTTAGAGGGACCCTGACAGAAAATTTAAAAAGCCTTTTCTTCATGATAATTTTCGTCCCTAGCTCTAATACTCCTCTGTCTAGAGCTTTCCCAGTTCAAAGTGCTGTGCAGTCTATCAGCTAACTCTGCAGCCCAGGTGAATGGGAGGTAAATAAAACTCCCTGCCATTCGTAAGGCTTTTGAATTTTTTGTAAGTCTCTGAGTGTGGTGTAGAGCAGGGAGCCACTGAGAGCCACCCATTGCGGAATATTTGGCAGAGGCACTGACTGACAATTTAGATGGTCTGAACGAAGGCCTGAAAGGAAAATCTTGTCTTGTGCTTTCCAAATGTCTCTTGCAATTTGTGTCCTCACCCAGCTCTGTTTCATGGTTCTCATTCCCTTTCCTCGCACAAGACTGTGGTTCCCCAGGCACTGAGGGAGAAAAGAATTAGCCAGCAATTGTAATGGAAACCCTTGCCTGATTAGATGTCGGGAACATGTTGAAAATAATGCAATTTTTATGCCACTTCCTGTATTTTAGAAGCCGAGGGCCAGTAAGAGAGAAATTGGTCAATCAAAAATAAAAAAAACCCCAAAACTTAATGAGCATTTTAATCCTTAAATGATAATTAGCCTTGGTCTGGAACTGAGGAATGCACCAGCCTTTTTGAGGAGGAGCAAAGGATATTTTCTCATCACACCACAGACACAGGCATATTCTTTTGTTCAGTTCCTTCCCATCTCAGTGCCTTACATGTCCCATATGCAGGAGTATCATCTGACAACAGAGTAATGTCTTAATTCCCTAAATATTAGAGAATATTAAGACACTGAGGCAAACGGACCTTGGGGTGGGGTACTGCCTGTTGCAGAGGGAAGATTCATTAATTTTTTGTAGTTGGGTCCTGGTGTCATCCCTTTGTGTGTATGTGTGAACACTCCTGGATGTAGAAAGCACTAATGTCTCATCACATTCCACAGAAGGCAATTTGATATGATTAAAAAAAATGTTCTATTTACTTATTTTTAAGGAGTGTAATTGCAAGCAGGCACTTCTAGCATGGCAAAGCTTAGACAAGATGTTATGAAAGAAGAAATACCAGTCAAACCCAGAGTTCTGGGTATAGTCATGTGACTGTCCCGCTGTTTGCAGCTGTCCTCTGGCTGTTCAGAGCCTTTTTGACTCAAGGGGGAGACTCTTTTTACTGTCATAGAGGGCGAAGGAGGCAGTTTCACTCTTGGCCAGTGTGAAGGCAATGGGGTGTACATCCATGTACTTCCTTACTGATATGGCCATTCCTTTGCATTAATCTGGCCACTCTCACTACCCAAATTTCTGTTACAACTTTTTACAGGCCAGCCGAACCAAGGAAAGAGAGAATTTTTTCCCTCCACAGATAAACCCTCTCCTTGGGGGCCTAGCTCCACTGACATCCTCTGCCCCAAATGAGTTGGAAGCAGATCTCACTGGGAGAAGCCAGCTGAGGTCACCCAAGAGCATTGCAAGAGGCTCTCCTGTCTCCTCACCCCAAGGGGCCAAGATATTTAGACAGCTGCCTCACTATGAATGGGACTCTCTGGCAAAAGAATTAAGCAAAGATTAAAATCAGTTTTAGCTGTTAAATGTGTGCTTTGCACAGCATTTAGCAGCTAAAAGGCTAATTATCTTTGAACTTATGCACGTGGTTTTAAATGTGATGCACACAAGTTGCTATTTTTTTCTTTTGTCTACAAGGAGCTGAAAATCAGGATAAAAATGAGATGCTGGTGTCAGTAAGGGCACAGCTTTATGAGTAGGCTGGAGGCAGTGCCCAGTCTGCAGGGAAGTAGGGCACCTACTGAATGAGAATAGGTTAAAAAAATTGCTTTAACACTTGTCATTTAGACTCCCCTTTTTAATGGAAGTTCATGCTCTTGATTAAGGAAATGCAAGTGTGCATGAAGGTAGGAAAATGAGACTGCTCTGAGAAAAAGCCAAGCTCCTAGCTGGAGGGAAAATTTACTCTGGGTGTTGATGCTTGCAGGGCACAGAGAGTGAAATCTGGGAGGTGAAGGGCACTGCAAGACCTACATAGGTCAGTGAAGAGCAAATCAGATTGAGTTTTAGAAAGTGCTGCAGGAAGATAAGGAGGAATTTGATGCCGAGTTGCAATAAAACAGGGAGAGGGGCTCCATGCCCTTGAGCAGCCTGGGTCCTTTGGAAAGCTGCTCAAGGCTCAAGATACCCATGTCAATGAAAACACAGACAATAGGAGGAGGTAACATGGTTGATAAAATGTTGGTGCCGTTAAAAAACCCTTTAGGGAAGCAAGTAAGCATTGCCAAGTGGTGATCAAAAATCCTGCATCTTCCCATCCAGCACGAGCCAAATCATGACATAAGACAAACTTTTTTCAGTTTGTTTTTTTAAACTTCAACTTTTTTAACCTTTAGATTACCCTTAAATTATATTTCAAGCTTCTTTCTTAACCATAAAGCATGCAATTGTTGCAGAAATGGGTCCAGGAATCAAAAGTGAATTTTTCATACAGCCACTGAAGGAGGGCTGATTGGAAGCCTTTTCCTGCATGGCCTTTTACACAGTTGAGGTCCCTCTTGCTCCCTTTAACCAGCTCTCCCCTTGCCTAAACACCCCAGCTCATGTGTTTGCTGGAGATGGTGTTTCCCAAATTTCTTTTCCCTGGACTCTGTGATCTGTCCACATCCTTCTTGAAGGGCGAGTGAGGGTACAGGCAATCCACCAGTTGAGAGCTTACCTGTGCTGAGCAGGCAGATAGGATGCGTTTACAAGGATAGTATCTTGCACTGGTTTTTACTAAATTAACCCCCCCACCCCCACTTTTCACAAATTATAAAGGTAATTTTCATTTTTGATCTTCTCTTCTATCTAATGGCAGGTCATCTTAGCTTTTTTTGCCTGCAGAAGTGGTATACATATTGTCAGTTAATTAATGTGATTTTCTTTATGAAACTATTGAATGGAGCTAATTTCCAGGATCAAGGCTGTCAAGCAGAACACCCAAGATGATTTGACTTTTGAAATGCTTATCAGGTGTACCAGCTACAACACTTTTACTCTTTTTAGGAGATTAATAGTTATTTTTCTCTTATTATTCCAGTTTCATGTGTTCTGTGTTGCAAATCATCTAATGGAAAAACAAGCTGGTAGAAAGTGGTTAAAGAGCTGTCTTAGGTCCAGAGTTCAGACCGTCTGACATCAGCTCAGTTCAGACCTTCTGATATCAGATGGAGTCACAGCCTGGCCTTCATGAACCTCTGCAGCTTGTCATACCTCTGTTTTGTCCTGTGTGAGGTGTGGATCAATAAAGTTAGTTCTGTTAGCAGTGGTGAAGGTTCCTATATTGATGTCAGAGAACCAATGCTATGAAAAGGCCAGATTCAAGAAAAAGCCAATGAGAACTGTTTGCTTTAGTGATGGGCCAGGCATGTAGGACAATAAGACTATGATTTATGAAGTGAAAGGTATGGATTATGCATTTGAGAAACCAATTAAGGGTTAGTAACATGCCTTAACAGAAGAAAGATCTCCAGCTCCAGCAGCTTTGATTTAAAGGTATCAAGGGAAAACCAATTTCTTTTAGCAATTTAACAATGCAAATAGGTTCTAAGGTGATGATAAGATGAATATGTTACTGAGATGTTACCCAGAGTAGAACAGAGCAGCAGCAAAGTGTTGGTGTGGCAAGGTTCACAAAAAGCAGCTTTGGATGACAAACACCAGTTTGGGCGAGAGGTTTTCACTCTGAGCCAGCCAGGAGAGGTTAGAGGTCCACCAGGGACACGTTCCTGATGACTCCACTGCTCTGTCCTTATTTCCACAGCTCTGCTGGTTGCCTGCCACCGTGGAGAGGTGCTGCAGGCACTTTCTAGTGGTCTTGTGTCATTGGTCAGAGATCTCTGTGTATGTAAAATCTGGGAGAGATCCATACCATCCCTGCACAACTGATGTTTGTAGATGATGGGTGAGGCAGTGATGTCTCAGGGAGCTACACTGCCTTGGGCTATGATCTCATAAGTTAAGCAGGGTTGGGCCTGTTTGTTTTTGGATGGGGACTTAGAAGGAGAAGTTGATTGCTATAGTCAATTTGACTTGGTAATTCAGAAGGTGGTGCTCTTCCCCCTAGGTAGCACAGGCTGACATGCCAGAATCATTAGGCTCACCACAGCTCCTAACCTTTTGGAAAAAATGTAAACCCAACATCCTCACCTTTCCAGAATGAACATCACGGGACTCCTGCTGTTACCCCAAAGTCCCAACCAAATTCCATCTCAAAGCAACCACACCCTGCAGATGGAGATCCACCCTGCCCGCTCAGGAGGATGCAGTAGACTTTGCTTTCCCTGCTGGGTCACATGGTACCTCCAGCTGAACTGCTGCAGAGCTCGGGACAGATGGCAGCAGTGTTACTGGGGCAGGCAGCAAATGCCCTCTCAATTAATGTGTGCAAATGTCCTCACTGTAAATTGAATGTTTAACTGAGAAGTGTTTTCCCACCAATAGGGATTTTGGAAGCCTTGGTCATACCAGTTTGAGCAATGACCTCCTTGTGCTGAATGTGGGGTAGCAGCTGGAGCTCTGTTTTGCCTTTGTCTTTTCCTAGTGCAGCACAGTGCCAGGCTCTCACAGCACAGGCACATTCTGCTGCCCACTGCCCTCTTAGAGGGACAAAAAAATTTTTCATACCTGTTTTGCACACCTCTTCGTATTCCAATGTGGCTACTTGGGCCAAATTCTGGAGTGAGGTAGGTTATTTAGCAGCATGTAGGTGTAAAGTGCAGCAATTTTCTGTTCTGAGTGGGCGGTAAGGTAGGGGTGCAGCAAGAAAAGCAGCAAAGAGGATGGCATTAGATAACATGCTCTCTGTGCCGAGGGCTGCTGGGAAGGGAGCTCTGGTTGCTTTGGCCATGTCTAAAGGCAGATTTGCTCAGTATTTGTTTGTTTTCTAAGCTGTGAATGTGCTTGTGTGCATTCTTCTCTTTCGGTTTAGCTTAAACCTTTCCTAATCCTGTTAGCAGAGATAAATCTCCCTGAACCACAAGTGTCTGCACGGGAGTTTGCACGAGCTGAATTAATTCTGCGTGAAATCATGCAGGGTGCCTTTGTGTGGGTAAACACAACCTCACGTTCCTTCCAGCATCCTTGGCTTTCTCTGCCGTGCTTTCCCTGCCTGCTCTCCCCTCTTGGCAGGGGAGGTCACACTGAAGTTTTCCATTGTCAATTCCACAGGAAAATAAGCAAATCCCCTGTCACCACCACGGTGACTATGCAGCAAAAGGGCTGAGTGAACCCAGACTGGGCTCTCTGTGTGGGGTCTGTCAAGAAAGGCTCCCTGAAGGGCTCTGTGCGAGCAGGACCATGTCCCTGACCTAGTGACATGCAGAAGGAGGGGTTGCTCCCAGTACTAGCCCTGCTGCTCTGTCCTGGCACAGCACAGTGGGAGAGGCAGCTGGGCTTAGCTCAGGATTTTGCATATTCTTTACCATGCATGTCCTGTCTTGACAGCATTTATGCAAATTTTTAAGTAGAGGAAAAAGCTGTCACATAAAACAAAAAAATTCATCCGAAGGCCAAATATGTAGGTTGGTTGGCTTCTGTGTTTTCTTTTTTTTTTTTTTTTTTTCAATTAAAAATAAGGTAACCCATAAAACGACGATCTAGTTTAATATCCTCATTACATGTTCCAGGCAGTATCTGAGTCACACCATTTGCACTGTGCTTTGTACCCCTGCGGGGGTTGTAAAAGCTCAATTTTTGGAATATTCCTAGGTCCACCTCAGTCAGATGTGCCAGGTGAGAGTTCCAGAGTGCAGAACTGTGGGTAGTGAAAGTGAATTCTCTCAGGAGACAATTGCTGCCAGGACAGGACCCACAGGTCAATATTTGAGGTAATCAGTTTGGATGATCCTGTCCTTGCAATCCGTGTCACCTTCTTGAGTGGGAACACACCTGAAGTCAAAAGGAATTCCCAATGGATTGTCTTGTCCTTATTTTTATTTCTGGTTAGTGGAACTCCACTGAGTTTAAATCCCACCTAGTGCTAAGATCCATCAACTTTAATTGCCATCGAAAAACACTTGTAAGGAGCAAGAAAAGGAGCTGCTGGAGGATGTCTCTTCTCCAGCACTGGAAGAGCTGCTGTATGTTCTCATGTCATGAGCAGCCAATTCTAATCAGCATGGATATTTCTTATGCAGGTAGGGGTCTTCTGGCTTGTCTGGGCCATTTCATCTGGGTATTTTTGCAGAGATAACTAGTATGATGCTTGCTGGTTAATGCCAACTGTGATAATGGGTTTTGTGACGCAGATTCTCGTTTGCTAAGAGCCAGACTAAACCAGACTTGCCTCCTGGGATCTGCATACCACAATAGTCCAGAGAGCACAACTGTGGAGACTTCTTTTCCTGAAAACTCAAGGTCACAGCTGAGGTACAGCAATCCAATAACTTATTGCTGATCAGCTCACAGCCCCGTTATGAGCCACAGTGCCAAACCTGCCTTTCACATAACTAAAAGCACCTACACTGAGGGTTACCACCACCCAGCTCATATACAGGTGCCTTCATGTGTGGGACAGCACCTGTGAGCCTTTTCCACCATTACAGGATCGTGGAACACAAGGCTGAATGTTATCTTCACTTTAGAGCACTTTGTACCCGATAGGAAGGGGCTGGGAAAAGGGATTCTCCTTTGGGCTATAGATACCCCACCTGCTGTATCTCCATACCCCTCCCAGTGTGATGAGCTACAGGGACTTGGCAGATCTCAGCCCTTTTTCCACTAGAGCTGCAGTTTTCTCCTTGGGCTGTGTCTAAATTTCCTTGGCATGGAGAGAAGGGCTGACGTTACCACCACTCCAGGGAATGCAGTAGCATAGAATTATTACCTTTCAGATATGCTATACAGATACACTTGGAAACCTCCTTTCTCTCCTTCCTTAGAAATGCATGGCTCTAGTTACTGCATTTGGGAGCTGTGGGTCTCTGACTCTTTTGGTTTGCCTGTTAAGGTGACAGCCTGCAGTAAATGTCATGGCTCACCCATGCCAGACAGCTCAGCCTCCCAGACCATTTCTGTGTCTGGCATTAGGGTGAACCAGCCAGACTCCACCAAAAAGCGTCCTGCAGGACTGCTCCCATAAGGCAGCACAGCACTGTGGTGTTTGGCTTCTATGTGCCCCTTGCAGCCCTTCTGTGCCATCCTAGCCCTTGTGCCCTTGGCTGTACCCTGCCACCACCCTCCTCCTGCAGGCCTTGCAGCACAGCCCTTCAGCGCCAGGCAGGAAAATCATTGCCTCTGTGGGCTGCCACACAGCTCCCAAATTATTTTAGGCATGTTGACTTCAAGCACACACACAAGCAACTATTGTGTCTTATGGCCACAAGGCCAAGTGCCACACGTTGTGGGCACGGCCGTTCTGCTCCAGAGCCAAGCTGGCACTGGGCGCTGTCGGCAGGAGATGTTCTGTGCTACCTGTCCTGGGAGGCTGGGAATTGCTCCCTAGGCTGGGTGCCATTGGAGATACAGATATAACCTGTACCTACTAACTAATGGAATTGCTTTTCCCAGTGCAGGGGTATACCTGCGTGCTGTTAACGTTAGAGATTTCAGGTTCCAGACCTGCTGCTGACTTCAATGAGTCTATTGTAACATTATTTGAAATATTGTCTGTTGGATTTTTTTTTCTTCTTGAAAGCTGACAGTTGAAATTTCTTTTTTGTTTAATGCCTAAAAATTTCCATTTACCTGATTTGTCCTCTTCCTCTCCTAAAACATATGAATGCACAAAAAAATTTGACTTCTGGAAGTCTGGATACTTTCCTAATGCATTTAATAGCACTGAGGACATGAAATACTGTACTGAGTCCTCTGGGAAACCTACAATTAGTGGGATGAAAATACCTTCTGTAAATGCTTGAGCTCATGAAACAGTGTGAGTAGTTAAAATGCTGTGCAGGACAGAGCTGAAAATCCTTACGGGATTATCGGTGAGGCATTGTTTAAAAGATGTCCTTGCGTTGGACAGTGGCAGCAGCACTTAGTGCAGACATCACTCAGAGCTCCTGCTGAGAATGGAAGGTGGCAGATACCATGTGCAGTACCTGGTTAGTCCACTGTTTTCTTCTATTTTCATCCTTGCTCTTCCAGCTGAGAGGAGCTCTTCATTGCTTATTTATTTCATCCCAGGATGTCTGCAAATTGATTGATTGGTTGTTGGGGGATTTTTTGTTTGATTGTTCTGGTTTGTAATGATGGTTAGGAGTGCAGAGCCAGGGAAGAGACAGCTTTGAAAAGTTCTCTGTGCATCTACTTGTGTGGTGGTCTTAGTGCGTGTGTGCATGTGATCATCTACCAGGATAGGCACCAAAGAGCTGCCCATAGGCCTGGTTAAACATTTACACCTAGCTGCAGTTTCCATGTCTTGTTTCCAAAGGCATTTTAGTGCCTGAAGATGCCTACAGAGCTTTCAAAGGGCCTTAGCTCATTGGATACCCAAATTGCTGTGACTTTGATAGGATTGATATGTTTACCTTTATTAGAATTCTTTAAAAATTCCTCTAGGAGTCCATTTGCCATGCACCCAAAACCCCTTTGAAGTATAATCAGGGTTTGTTTTTTGTTTTATTGGTTTTGGAGCTGCACTTCCCAGCATGGCAAATCCTGCCCAGCTTGCATAGAACAGCTTCAGAAATGGCAAAGGCTGCAAGGTGCTCATGCACTATGATAACCTGTTGGACAGGATTGAAAAGGACACTGAGAGGTTATGTAAGTGAGCAGTGGGTAATTTACTTCTTGAAAATGTTTAAAACTCACCATTGTTTTGGGCTCATGAGTGGAAGGTTATTATGATAAATTTGCTGGAGGGTAAGGTTACATTTTTGTTTCCTGGGTGAAAAGTGAGGCCAGACAAATACAGAAATATAGTTGCAAGCATAGTTAGCAGATGTCTGCATCCTTTCAGATGAGGGGTGGCATGAGTGACCTGGTGGGTGTGGGCTGGAGGAGGAGTATGAAAAGGGAAATGATTTGCACACATTAGGCCTGGAGTGAATTTGTATTGAAGAACTTTGTGGGGAGGACAGGAATGAGAGAAGGGAAAAATGAAGGAAAAAAGAAATTTTCCTTTGTTAGGTGAGGTGATGGGACTGGAGGGACTGGTGTGAAGATGTGTGTGAATGGGTCAGACCTGAGCCATGCACGAGGGCAAGGGGGAGCTGACTTGGGTACAAAACAGGTTAAACAAGGACACATGGCAAGAAGGTAGGAAAGGGAGGGGGAGCTGAAGGCTGGGAAGGTACAAGGTGAGTCCAGCTTGACAATGGGGGTGAGATGGCAAGCAGACCTTTCCTTTTTCAGAGGCAGTTGCTTATGAATACCCATTATGTCTCTTTTTATCTCTCTGCAAGGAAGCTTTCCAAAAGCATGAATAATATCTTATTAGGTAGAGGGTAAAGCCCCTCCTTTTTATCCTGCTTTAATTCATGCTTCCTCTGCTTTGGTGGCTGCCTTGTGCATGGTGCTGTTAGAAGTGCAATTATCATTCTTCCTGGTTGGGCGGTATGAAGGGCGTAGCCTCTCACAGCATCTCCTGGAGGCTTATTACTCAAGAGAGAGGAGCTGTGCACAAGAAGCCAAATTAAACTGAGCAAAGAGGAGGCCGTTTCCACCGCAGGGATGGAACAGATTGTTTTGCTGAAGACCAGGTCAGGAGCTGGTCTAGGGGAGACTGTAGCTGGAAGCCCGCGATGTAGGGAGTTTGTGCCATGGAGATGAAAGGCAGAACGCTGTGGTTCTTTGTGGCTTAGCCTGCCTCCCTCCCTTTTGTCCACTGCTTTACGGATGTGGGTTGCTGAGTATCCTTTGCTTGACAGTGGAATATTGTCCTGCACAGACTTCAAGGCTTGCAGTTGTAAAATTGTGACCCTCTCCTCTGGTCTTCTTCAGGATCTTGACTGTTGCTTGTTAGAGAGCTATCCAGAGCTAGTTTAAAGATCCCAAGTCATGGAAAGTGCAGTGCATCCTTGAAAGAACCACCTTCTCCCTTCTTTTTTAAAAAAGCATCACTTTTCTTAGCATGAATTAATCTGGTTTTTAGCTGTCTTTTACCATTGCATCACCACTGTTTTCCCTCTACTTTTTGGCAAGAGTGCCTTACACACCACTCAGTGGTCAGCTTTGAGGGGCAAACAGTGTCTCCATCTCTATTTGCCAGGATTCCAGATGTCTCTGAAGCTTTCTGAGCACCAGGCAGCAAACAGTTAAGGCAGCTGAGCCACAGGTCTCAGAACATTTTGCTAGGGAGCCAGGTGAGCAAAGAACAGATAAAGGCAGCACCTGCCTATGGGTTTGGAACAGCCTGGGGCCATGGATAGAATGTAAATACACTCTGAAAATCTTATTGTCTGACACTGTGCCAGCGTCTTCTGGGCTCTTGTCATGGAAAATATTTCAGCTGAGGTCATTCAGTCAGCAAAAAACCAGGATTTAATACCCTCTGAGGTGCCAACTTGCTTCTTTCTTTGTGTCGATAAATAAACAAAGTAGGGTAGCATTTCATGTTGCCAGGATGATCTTTGTTTTATTAGGAAGGGCTTAAAGGTTGTTGATTTTTTTTTTTTCAGTTTTTTTTCCTTCTCCTTCCTCTTCTTTAAATGCAAAGACTGTGTGTTTCTGCTCCCTTTCTCTGTTTGCTCCTCCTGGCTTATGCACACACCCAGCCTTTAGAGTTAGAACTAATGTCTGCTTCTTGTAAATCTCTGCTGGCTGCCCCAGGCTGTGTTTTTAATTCCTTTATTCAGCTTTGAGATGAGTAGGAGAAAGGTGCAGCTTTTTGAGATGATGGAAGTTGCCATTTCCCTTCTTCAGTCAATTAGGCGCTTTGGTTGTTTTCAGCTAATTCTCTAAAACTTTCCGCTGATGATGGCACTAAGGAGCATGGGGGGAGCTGAGGGATCTGGGAGGGAGAAGAGGGAGGGCTGGTAACTGGATTATCTACTGGTGGGATGACTGATTTGCTGCCTATGCCTCTGGGACAGAGAAACAACCTGACTTCAGAGCTGTATTCAGAGCAGCTGAGCTTCTGGTCAGTCAGATTTATGGCTTTTGGTTGTATTTGTGCGGTGCCTGTCCTTTCTCAAGAGTGACATGAGAAATGATGATCCTGTCAGTGCACTCGGGGAAACCATTGCTTTTTCTTCCTTGCAATGGGAAATTTCTTCAAAGTTTGCATGGAGCTTCCCTTAATTATGTGTCTTTGAGACACTTCCCCACATCCTTCAGCTCCAGACCCTTCCACCACTGCCCATTTTGGGTAAGTCATGGGTGTGCAGACACTGCTGGGTGAGGAGGAACCGTTTGTCTAGAGCTGATCCCTACCTATTGAAAGCCTTCACCTCATCTATTTTTTGGCCAGGTGTCCCTCCCTGCCTCCTCTGGGCCTTGCTTACTGGCCTGCAATACCCAAGCCCCTCGTGGGTGGTGACTGCCTCGTACAGGTGTTGTGGAAAGCACTACAGCGTCCTGGCAAGTCCTGCAATGGTGTTCTCTTTCTTCCACTATGTTTCAGCAACACTGTGAGAGCAAGGGATGGGCTTCACATTCTGAAACATCATCTCTTTCTGCTTTCAGGCAGGAAGGAATGAGATCAGTCCTTCCACATCAGCACTTTTCTTTATCTTGTTGTTTTCTGCCCTAAGTCTGTCAGGGTCTGCGGCTCACCTGGTAATGAGTCTGCAAACCTTGGGGCTGGGAATCGTCTCACCTGATTTTGGTTATCTAAAGCTTAGACATAAAGTTTAAGATTGTCATCTAGACTCACTCTTTGCTCAGTGAGGAGTGATAAACAGCCCATGCCATTCACCTTACCCACTCTAGACATCTGCCTTCAGTTGGGATGATTCACTCTGGAAGCTCCTGTGCACTCCACAAAATGTCTGGGAGGCACGGGGGAACATTCAGATCTGCACCCCCAACTCTCACAGGGATCTTCATCTGAGAAATCCAGCACCTGCTTCCTTTTACCATTTACCATGGATATTGTCTATGTGCAGGGTAGAATTACACTGTCCCTGGTTTTAAGGGGAGCAACCTGTCCCCAGCTGACTGTTGAGATGTCTTTGTGCTGATTTTGGTTTTGATGGAGATGGTGGTCTGCCTGTGGTGGCCCAGAGGAACAAAGGAGGGTTTTAAAGTGAGAAGGTAATAAGTACTTTGTCAAATGTTGTCAGTCATTCTGCTATCATTTGTTTTCAATCAATCAGGTGGATTTCAAGGCTACCAGTTTCAGAGCTGATGAAAAAATATGGGGACCTGGTTTCCATTACAACTAAAGATCTCAACTGCTTTATATTTACGCTTATGTTAATCTGTGATGAGATTGCTTATCCCTGTGTATATCTTTGAAGGGGAAAGCCTGGCAGCATTCCTCACCCCACATGATATACAGACCTTAAAATACAAACGGAAAAATAGAGCTTGGAGCCGAGCTAATCTTCTTGGGTTGCTGCTGGGAGCACAATGGTGGCAAATTGCTGTGGCAGGAGACCCTGCTCTTCAACCAAAGACAGGAACTAGGCTGACAGGACAATAATAGTGTGTTGGCTCAACTGGCAAACACACATCCCCTTTGGACAGACTCAAAATGTTACATTGAGAAGCAGTTAATACACCGTTGTGTAAGGTTCCTAATGGACTGGAGCCAGAATGCTCCATTAACCACACACATATAAAATATTCATTGAACTTGGGTTTTGTTGCCAAGCTGGAGAAAGGGGGAGAAGCTTTGTGTATAGAGATAACACTGTCAGTATTGAGGGCTGAAGGGAGGAGTTGATGATGTGTTCTGAAATCTTTTATTCTTTTTAAGAAGAGAAGTACTTTTGATCCTTGGCAGGGGGCTAAGAGGTGCAAAGAGGATTAAATGCAATACTTGCCAGGTTTTACATTTCATGTTTAATTGACCAAGGGTTAAAGGTACCTCCTGCCTCTGTGCCAAACTCCCTGATCTGTTCTGTACCATGTGATTTCTGCAAATTAAACACAGGGTCAGTCTTTAGAAAATAAAAATATTGCAAAAACCACAATTGTGTTCCCCAGAAGGTTGGCTTCTAAATAGAGGAAAACTTCCCTAAGCCCAGAAAAGTGAGGACTGTGGTGATAAGAAGTATAAGCACCAAGGTTTCGCTCTGGAAAACACATGTTCGCCTGTTTTTGTGCTAGTTTTAGGTGCGTGGTAAAAGAAGCTTTGTTTTCTGGGTGCTGAATGTCCAATGCTGAATGTAGATGAGATCTGGTTGGGAGAATTGGCTTGACTTGTTGTTGGTGCCTCAATTAGGAGACAATGAGGCAAATCGTAAAATCCTGTTTCAGACTGAATGAGTAAACATGAGTGTAAAAGATACTGTCCATGTGGCACCCCCTCTCTCTTGCCAGAAGGCAACGTTGTGTATCCACTTAAGCCAGACATGCTGGAAGAACCACAGTCCCGCTGAGGAGGAAGAGGCAGGCTGTGGTGCTCTGTGGGATGGATAACTGGGAATACGAGGCCAGGAAGGGAGCGTGTAGTGGTTTGCCTGTGCTCTGGGGGCTTTGTAGCTTGTGGTGTCTGGGCAGCCTTTGAGAGGATACTGGAGAGGAGCTGGTGACCTTCCTTGTGCACCACGTCTGGTCGTGGTTGTGTGAGCAAGAGATACAAAGGGGAGGTCCAAGAGGCAAAACATAACATTTTGATAGGAGAGGATGGTAAAGAACAGGAGCTCCATTACAGCATTTGAGAAATACTTGTCCCAGACAATGAGAGACCCAGTGTGTGTCTAAGGAAGTGGTGTGGGAAGAAACAGGAGAGATGGTCAAAAATGGATGGGAGGGATGGTGTCTTCTGAAATGGGGCAGCCAGGTTGGTGGCGCTGGGAATGAAAACAAACACTGGGAGAGTCTTCAGAATTATCTGAGATTAGATCCTGGAAAAGAGCACACTCATCCTGATGGCAAATTTCCTTCCGTGCTTTCAAGGCAGGACAGAATAGACACCAATAATGTTCAGATAATCCAAGAGTCTAAGCAACTCCCCAGTTAAACGAGGCACACGCAGACCAAGACCAAGAGTATCTGTGCTTTCCTAGAAATTATTAATATATTATTAATATTTCGTAGAAATATTAAATGCATATAAGGTGAGGATGGGTGAATTTCACTGTACTGGCCTCACAGAAATCTTGCTGAATGAAGCTGATCAGTACCAGCAGTGCACTACCAGGATACTCATGATGTGGAAATAACAGGAATAGATTTTGCCGTTGGAGGAGTGACTCACAGTCAGAAATCAGTCCAATAAGATAAATCAATTACCTGTATCATCATTTGCCACCCACTCTCTATGAATTGGATGTTGCCATGCCAAATCAAGAAAAACATTATAATAAACTTATCCTTTTAAACAGCTGACCATGGTAGTGAAAATATCTATGAAATACCTTATAAAGATCAGAGGCGATGGAGAATATGCAAGAAAATAGACTGGAGAAGATTTATCCTACTTAGGATATAAAGGGCAAATTTTAATTTACATTTCTAAACAGACCAATAAAAGAGAAAAGTAATTTTTGACTAAGACCTTGTTTAAATCATAGCTGTTGCACTGAAGAATGGCTTGGCAATAGTGAGCAATTCATGGTCAATTTAATTACTTTAGTAGGAATAACAACATTAAGAAAAACCCAAAGACCATGACAGTTTTTATTTCAAAAGCATTGTAATATTAAGAAATTTAATTAATTTTAATAGCATTAATGAGTAGGAAGATTAACTAAGAGTGTAAGTACTGTGCCTGTATAGTGGACAAAACATGCCAGTACCCAAAATTCACCTAACCCCCAAAAAGTTACTACAGTTAAACAGCAGAGGAAGGGGACAATAAAATGGTGTCCGTTAAAAAGGAAAAAAAAGAAACAAATTTTTAAAAAGGATCCTTTAAAAAGTGGAAATCGCACCTAAACAAAGAAATCAGAGAGGAATATATTTTCTTACAAGATAAATGTAAACCCATTGCGACACAAACGAAAATGATTTGAGGAGTGACTCACAGAAACCATGGAAAATCATAACAAATTTCCTCCAGATACGACAGGAACTGACAGTCTGGTGGGTTCAGCAAATGCTCAAGGTGTGAAAGGAGCAGTGGGGCCCAGCAAACCCACTGATAGCAGAGGCACTGCCTGCACAGCAAAGTCCTCCAAGGTTTGAGTCCAGGGAATGGTCTCTAATTGAATTGTTAGCAGAAGAGCTTTTTAAGACAGATGTGAATGAAATGAACAATAGCAAATCACCAGGACAGATGATATTCACTCAAATGTTCTAAATTGCTCTGGTGTGAAACTTTTGGGTTCAGTCAGCCTCGATCCAAGCAGAGGTAACTAATGTGACACCAATCCTAAAAAGTGTTCCAGCAGGGATGAAAAAAACTGCAGGTGACTCAAGTCTGGCTTGTCTACCAGGAAAAATTGAAAGGAAATTACAACAGATTTAGTGGCAGCATACCTAAATACGATATATTGCGGGTGTGCTAACACGACCTTTGTAAATTAAAGGCATGCATTGCAGACCCTGGAGACCTTCAAAGGAATGAATAAGCATCTGGAAAAGCATGTGACACTTAATATTGTGTGCTTGGGGTTTTGAATGGATTTTGAAAAGGTCTCAGCAAGGTATAAAGAAAAAGATAGCTGTAACTAGCCAATTTTCACACTAGAAAATGTTCATGTTCCTTTTAGTGATCCTTTCGGGGTGAAGAGGGGAGGGCAGTCCATATGGAGTTTCTGGGGTAGGGGAAACTATGTTCTTCAACAGCCCTACCTGGAAAAAAGAATTAGTAGGGAGGGCAGGGAAGTCATTCATGCCAAAAAATCACTATCACAGTGAAAACTAAACCTTTTTGGTTCTTTTCTCAAGGATCTTGAGAGACTGGGCAATACAGTGGTAGACAAAAGTCAGTGTCAATATAGGTAAATAACACAGGGGAAAATAATCCTGACCATTCATGCCTCTAGGTTGCTATGTTTCCTGTGGTTTCTGTACTCAGGAAAATGATTAATAAAGTCATGGTTGCTTGTTTTCTTGAAATGTCAGACAAGTACCAGAAGTTCTATAAATGTCAAAGAGAAACTTTTGGAGTTTTTTTGAATAATTGATAGCAAAATAAAAAACTTATGCCACTGCAGTATATAGAGGAGACAGAGATGTGGATCTTCCTGTAGTGTTCCTGCATTCTTGGCTGCTGCATGCAGGACTGTTCACTCAATTTCAAAAAAGATGTGCTAGGAGTAGAAAGCATAGAAAAGAGCAGTAAGAGTAGCTAGAAGTATGAAATGTCTCTTTCTTTAATGGAAAAGTCTGAATAAAGTATGCTTCTCAGCCTTGAAAACTGAAGAAGCATTTGACAGAGGCTCAGAAAATCATGAGTGATATGGAGGAGGTGAATGGGAACTGGCCACTCCATTCTCCTTGCAACATAAGAATTAAGGGTGCTAAAGAAACTTGATGGATAGTGGCATTGAATAAAAGGAGTACTTTTTAAATTATTTTATTGTGGAAGTGATGACAGATACTGGAAATAGCAAAATGAAATAAATTTAAGCGAGGATAAGTCAAAATTCTGTAGGATCCATTCACCAGAGACTTCCAAACACCATGGCCCGTGTGGGCTTGGAGACTGCCTCAAGTCCCTGAATTGCCAATGGCCAGAAGCTGGAGGACTGTGACCATTCTGTGCATGGCCTGTGTCGTGTGTCTGTTCAGTATCTGCTTTTGGACAGAGTTGCAGGTAAACTACTGGGCTAGATAAAGCTTGGCTTGACCTGCACCACCATGTTTGTATCCCTATTCTACTAAGGTTGAACCTGCTTAACTCCAAAATTTGTTTCCTGCTTTGTGTTGCCCCACAGTTCACTTGGAAATACTCCTTTTCCTTTCTGTGACCTTTTGGCCCAACTGCCAATACTCAGCTTTTCCTGCTTGATGTACAAGTTTCTGCATCCTGACCCTATGGATCCCTTTTTATATTTGGATATCAGCAGTATGTGTTTTCTTTTAAAAATCACAATATTTCAGCCAGAGTCACAAAATCAGTTAATTTATAAGCCCTGAGTTAACAATGCATGTAAACAGAGGACTAACTTTAAGCATATGCTTAAATTCTGTGCATCTCAACCACATGCTTAAGTGGCCAGATAAAAAATTATTTTGCCAGATAAAAATAGAAGCATGATTTAACAGTAAGCCTGACTTTCCATTGTGCTATTTTAGTTTTATGCTGATTTAACTCCAGCTAACTCAGCCAGGATACAGGACTTGGCTTGGAGAAGACAGCTTTGGTCTGAAAACAAGTTATTCCAAACCCTAGAGCTGGAAGAAATTCTCTAGGACCAAAGATTTACAAGAAAGGGTGTGAGGGCAGAGTGTTAGGCTGCTTCTTCTGGATTCATGGTATGAGTTTGAGTTTCATGCTGGAATTGCACAACACCCAGATACAAGTGGGTGTCTGGCCGTGCTGACTAAGTTAAAAGCATCCAGATGTGAATGTTTTGGCTATGGAAACTTTTGTGCTTTGAATGTGCTAGCCCAGTTTTCTTGGGAGAATATTTGGACTTCTCCCTCTGCTAAGATTTCTTTTTCAGCATCGTTTAAAATGTTGAGCGATGTAGTGATTTGCCTATAATACAATATATAGATCTGCTCCTTGAAAGCTAATCACAGGCTATTTCAACTGGATTTGCCTAAAATATGAACAGATATTAGGAGAGAAAAAGTATTGCTCCTGTTTTAAACTGAATTGAAAAATCAAGAAACCTCAACAGTGCTCGAGAGAGGAATAGCAGAATATTGTAAATATTGTGCTAGAAGGATGAGATGCGGCACCCACCCAGCTTTGATAGCAGTCCAAAGGCATAGAAATTAATCAGGAGACTGGATTCTTTAATTTCTAATGTTGCAAGCTCTTAAATCAGAGAATCAGCAGCCTGATTTTGTTTGTATTACAGTTACCTGGCAGTTTGAAAACGAGACATCAGACTCTTCCTAAAATAATCTAGATTTATACTGATTGCTTTCAGCTGTGTGAATGGCTGCCCTAGAATTTGAAATGCTACTTGAAATTGTTGAGAACTCTTAGTTTTGAGTCATATTATCAAATGTATTTCTTTGTTCTGAATTGATTATTTAATAGGAGAAAGGAGAAGGCATGAGAAATCTCTCGAGTCTTCGGAAGGAAAGATTGGTACTGCTCCACTGAAACCCTTGGTCTACAGATGTCCCCTAGGGGACCTTTAGTGAACATCAGACAAAGAATGGTGATAGAATTTTCATTGCACTCTGTCAGGTAAGGGAAATGAGGGATCAGGGCAGCAGGTGGAAACCCATAAGTATCTAAAGGATGATGTAGGGAACATAGAGTAACATTTGTAATGCTTTGCAAGTGGCTGGGGGTTTTAAATTTTTTGCCTCTAGCTCTAATGTAGCCTGCAAAGGTTACTGATGACTGAATTTTGTGTGCTCCTCTAGACTAAAAATATAAATGTGTTCTCATAGAAAAACTAAAGGAATTTCTATATCTCTGAGTTTCATGAGTGACTTACCCCTTCACATTTGTACTGAAGCCTTTCAGGACTGGTAAGATTAGTTTCCTTTTTTGGTTGGGCAAATGCAAACTAATACCGGATTGTGTAGGCAGCTGTGGATTGATATGAATGAAACATCAAAACTCAATTTCTGCAGATATTCTTGACAGCAGTAGAAAACGACAGGGCTGGAGCCGCAGGGTGCTGGAATAAATATTTTTTGCCAGCACGTATGGGAAGGGAAGTACAATTCCCTTGAGTCTAGAGGTAAGAAGAGTCACCTGCATGGAGATGTGTGGCAGCTTTGTCTTTCCATCCCAGCAGAGGAATGCTGAAATAGTGTCTTTCACTGTGATGATAAAGCCAGACTAGTTTTGAAATGAGTGTCTGCTGTTTTCTGCAAATAAGATTGCAGAAGATGGTTTCATTGCTCCCCAGCCCCAATATGAAATATGGATTCTTCTTAAAACACTGAGGAAAATATTATGAAAAAACAGTGCAGGCTTTTTGTGCCAGTGTGAAATGGATGTAGAGATACCATGGCTAAAAGCAGAGGTGTAAGACTTGCCTTTAATGGGTACCTTATCTGAAGAAATTACATAAACTTCAGGGCTTATCTTGCAGCTCTGTGCACAAATAGGTGTGTGTGCTCTGTCTGAACATAACAGAGACCAGCCTGGGTCACAGAAATCGAGCAAGTCTTCTCTGGGACCCCAAGTTGGGTTTTAGGAACGTGGAGCTCCATTTCTCATTTTGTTATAAAGTTTTTCTGTGTCTTTCTGCCGGTTCTGCCAATTTATGGGCAGGTATTTATGCATAGTACTATAGGCTAAAATATTTGTGTGTCTGAAAATACACAGGGAGATGTGTTCTCCCACTCTTGCAGAGAAGCAGTGGAAGGATGCTTGAGTGCGGTTATGCCACCACTCTGGTTTTGGGACTGGAATCTCAGCCATAGAAAAGTGTTCTCCTGGAAACAGCAAACAAAGAGTGGGTTGTCCCCTCCTGCTGCAGCATACCCCCAAGTCCTGGTGCAAGGAACTGCTTTTCATGTGGACAGTTACATCTCCCAAAACGTTTACATGCACGTGCTCTCTCTGGGTTTTTTTGCACTTGAGCATGAAACACAAATCCCTTTCAGGTGTGAAACTTCCATATCCCCACCTCTGGTTTGCTGTGTACCTCACTAGGAGCAATATGAGCGCACAGATAATGGCTTCTTTCACAATGTAGTTGTCCAGCTCCAATTCCCTGTTCCTTTTCCCTTGTAATTGCTTGCTAATGCCAATATAACCTCTGCTTCCCTTCCTCTCCATCTTCAATGTAAATTGACTTGCTGCAACCTGCTACCCTCCAGAAATTACAAAGCCTAGGAAGATAATTTGTTGCTGGTGCTGATAGCATCTGTTTATTCTAATGCACCAGTTGGGCTGTGCTCGCCTGCACACGGGGAGAAAATGACCTTCAGTAGAATCACAAGTTTAATTCTGGAACAGCATCTCCCTCAGCAGCTGACTGCTGGGAATCTGAAGTTTTCAGGGAGGCAGCAGCCAAACCAGTGCAGAGCGGGGCTGCCACCAGAGGGGCAGAAGGTAACGTAGAGCTTTTTTGAGAATAAGAAAATATTGGAATACTCACAGTAGATTTGTGGCCTGAAAAAAATGCTGTGCACCAGATCTCTTTTAGGATGCTTGGATTCCTTGTTTTCGTAAGGGTGAACGCTGCTTCTGCTACTTTGCACACCAATGCCCAATTAGAGTTCAAGGCTGGTGCCTCAAGGAAGGTCTGATTAGGACATTCTCCCTTGGAAAATCAGATAAATAAAGAAGATAATAGAATTTAAACTAAATAATCCATAGGAGTTCAATTGGCTGACTGGTTGTGATAAAATTGATAATAGTGGCACAAAAAGAACCTTCTTTGTATCTTATGAATAAACAGGAGATGAATGTTTTCTCTGGATAATGGAATAATTTTCAGTTCATTGGTACTTGGGAGAATATTAATCAGATTTTAAAGTTACATATGCAAATCTCACTGGGTTTTTCTAACTCCAAATCCTAGAGGTACAAAGCCGAAGAGCTCCCTAGGTCTTTATTTTGATTTCTGATAAGAAACATTGAGGAAGTTCTAGAGGCTAAAAAAATCTAAATTTAGATCAATATTTTAAATAGATTTCTCTGATCATTAATAATTTAATATTAATTCAAGGAAATTTAAGGATATACAAGGAATACATAAGGAATACCATACTAAAGCAATGTTCCATATGGAGACATCTAGTACTGTTTTTTGGTAATTAACTCTGGTCAGCTTCAGCTGGATTAAAAAAAAAAATAAATCCCTCTGGTTGATTATTACACTCATGTTGATGGAAGAACTTCCTATATGCCTTAAACTTGCTCCCATACATATTCTTTCATAAACACAAATGTTACAGTATCAAATAAGAAATAGCAGATGGAGTCCAACTGTTCCAGTTACAAATTTCAAAGTGGCATTTGTAAGGAGGTTTAAAGTGTAAATACATCTCAAATAGTCGTGTTCCTAGTGGGATCCATTTGTTGCACTGATTTGCTTAGTGGTGTGGCAGTGACTGTAAGAAGAGGTGAACTTCACTCTGCATGTGTTAGCAGATGACAGAAGGACAAGTTTAGCATGGTTTGGATCCTTTGGTAGAACGGAAATAGCAAATAATTTTTCTTTTCAGGATCCTACAGGTAAAGGAAATTAAAAAGCTGAGATCTATGTACCAGATGGAATAGACTGGGCTGAGAAACAGGAATCTGGAAAATGATTGAGGGCTTAAATGCATAATTGGCTGAGTGTCATTTCTCTCTCCAGTGCCGTGGCCAAAGAGTCCAAAGCAATCCTTGGATCCTTTATAACGCTTGCTTGATATTCCCTGTCTCTATACTCAGGGATTGCTTTACTGCTGTGTTTGGCATTGGTGCAACTGCTTTGGGAACACTCCATCCAGCTGTGGTGCCCACAATTAAAGAAGGATGTTGAAAACCTGGCAATCTTTCAGAGAGGAGCCGCAGGAATGACTGGGGGATTGGCAAACGCCTTACAGTGCAGTCCATCTCCTTAGCTTACCAAACAACAACTCAAGAGAAGTCTGGTTTTCAAGTATGCTATATAAGGAAGAGACATTCAGAAACAGAAGCTCCTTTGGGCAATAGTATTATAAGAATTAGTAGTTAGAAGTTGGATGAGTTCATACTGCATATGTCTTCAAGAGCGGAAACCATTCTTGGAGCAAAAGTCAGGGCTATGATTTATTCCATCATTTGCAGTAGAGTTTGGATGCTTTTCCCATCAGTTACACTCAGGTTCATGCAGGATATTCATTCAGAGCAGCCTTGTTGCTGGCATCTTTTCAGAAGTCAAACCTAGCTGACCATGGCTGCCCTCTGGCCATGTTAATTTCTAGATCAGGATTCTCACTCCAAACTGTTTGTGATCTAGAGACACAAAATCCTTCAAGATACTAATTCTGCTGTCTGATCTTAAACTCCATTCTTCAGTTTCACTGTAGGATTGGATAGGAAAAACAAGAATTTGTGGAAGAATTTGTATGTGAGATTTTGTTTGACCATATGAAAAGCTTAGGGGCTAATGTTAATTTTAAAACCATTTTTCCGTGTTTACAATTCCCATATCAGCACACAGCCTTTGGCGGGGGGCAGGGCAGGAGGCTTTGAATGAACAGTTGGAGTCAGGCTCCTTTCCTCAAAAGCTTGAAGTCACGGTCTGGCAGAAGGATCCACCAACATTTGTGAAATGGACAAGGGGGAGCAGGGAAGAGAAGAACCATCTCTCTGGTGCCAGGTCCTACCCCTGATGTTCCCTGTGACAAAGCCTGACCTTGCAGTTTTGACTACCAGTCAGTCTCTGTGGCGCCCTGTGGCCTTGGCTGTTACCTTGCCTCCCTCTCTGAGGAGAGAATTCCTCTTGGGCAGCAAAAAAAGCACATTGGCAATGGCACAGCTAGAAATTCTGCCTTTCTGCTGCCCACACTGTGCATGCCCTGTGAGAAAGAAGTCTGCCTGAAATCTTCCCCAGCCCTTAAAAACAGAAATGGGCATGGCACACCTCAGTCTTCATTGAATTGGGATTGAATCCTAACATTCTTTGATCAAACCTCAAGTTTGGAGGATGTCTGAGCCTTGAACTTGGGTTCTTGACATTTTAGAAATACTACTTTCTGATCTGCTTCTCTAGAACCACTCAAAACTCTCCAAATAAAACCAGATGTGTAGTTTTCCCCACTTCCCAACCGGGCTGCTTTGATTTCTGAGCCCTGAGTTTACCAAACAGATGCCATTTTGCTTCCTCCTACAGAAAGTATTGTCACCAGGATGATGTGAAGAAAGGAAATTTTGCTGAAGCCTTGATCTGAAATATTTTATTTCAAGGGAAGTTTTTTGCTTACTTTCATGTCTATATATAGTTTTCTCCAGAAGCTCTTTTGTAAGACTCAGACTCTGCTATGATTGAAGTTGATGCTGTACTCTTAGTTTTCCCCACTTTGACTGGACAAACTTCCCTTTTTTTATCCCTACCCAGACTGTGAAGAGAGCCCAGCACAAGGACCCACAGTTGGTTGTGGTCCTGCACCAGGCTCTCCATGCTGGCACCTACACAGGACCTTTGGCTTTTTTTGGGCATCAGAATAGGTGTGGTTATTCAATTGTTCGTGCAAAGCTGGGCTTTTGAAATCCCATCCACCAGGAACTCTAAGGAATACTTCTGCTTCATTTTTTCTCTTTAAAGCTCTTTATCAATGTGGTAGATAGAGATGTAGTTCCCTGTTTCATCTGAAGGCTTTTGGTACCATGAATGTAAAGTGATATAAATATTTTATTTATCTGCAGTTGATAGGCATTCAAGATAGGTTGTGGGATGATTACATTTGATACCTTTGTGGAGCGATGGTAGAAATATCATGAATAATATCTCTTAAAATATGTTCTATTTTATAAAGAAATGACTTTGGTTTGGATCAGTTGGAAACCTCTGGAACAACTTAATAATAAAACTGGAAGGAAACTTCCCCTTTTTCAATATACTTTCAACATTTTCAACATCTTGACTTCTCCTTAGTCAAGAAAAGATTGCTGTTGAAATTAACTTTGTGAAGATCCAGTCAAAGCAAAAATAACACTGAAATACATTGTGTTGATTCTTACAAGACAAACATTCTTTCTGGAGCTGTTCTCGAAGGACATTTCACCTGGAACAATAAGATTAGGTGAGGAAGAATAAAAAAAAAATAGTTTTCTGGATGTTGAGAGTTCTGGTTTTTTTGTAAAATAAATACATTGTATAATTAGATTGATGAAAGCCCTGTTTCTATAAGGGTCGGGATAAAGTGATAAATTAACTTGTCATTTCCAGACTTTCAAAACTCAATGCCTTTCATACTTGTATTTCTCTGGGTTTCCAGAAAAACAGATGAAAGGCTGTGTGTGTTCTCCGGGACAATGTGTCTATCAGGAACCCTATACTCTCCCTCAAAAGATACCCTACATGGTAGATATTACCCCTTCACCCAAACTCTCTTTGCATGTCAGCCTTCCAGCTCCAAGCTGTTCCATTTGTGTGCAGAGAGCAAAGGGTGAATCACCGTCTTAATTAAGGTCAGTGTGTGATACCTTTGCTATTCTTCCAGTTATTCTCGGCTGGTGAATAAAGAGTTAAAAATAGGACATAGACTGTCCTCTCCTGTGGTCTTTACTGCTAGCCCAGAATGTTTATAGAACTTTTCTCACTGATAGTGTGTTTTGATTAATATTCACGTTTCTATCCAGATTTTTCTTTAAAAGCCTCAGCTGAATGCAGCCCCCAAGATCAATTGAATTGTGTTTGCCAGTACATCATTAGCAAGTCAGGCCATCGGTCACACCGGGATTTTTTTCAGCCTAACTCTGAGTTGATTGATCTTCATATTTTTAGTGCCCCTTGATGGGTTTATTTTTGTGTAAAGCACATCAGTAGAAATACCTCAAATCAAATCAATTTCTGGGACTCCAGCTAGAACAGTAGTTGAAAGTCAGGGTCGGGAACTTAAAAGGGAGGGGAGAGAGGAAAGAGGGAAGTGGGTTCTACATCAGTGCAGCGTTTTCTCCCCATAACTTGTATGAGCTTCACTGCAGGCCCAAGGGAAAGAATTTTCTGCTTGGGCTACAGAAAGGAGTGTTGAAGTGTTGGGAGAGGCAGGGTGAGAAAGTAGCTATGTTGTTCTTAGGAAAGCTTCACTGGCAAACTAGCATAATAATTTCGCAAAAGAAAAAAAGTCTTCCCCAAGAAGGAGAATTTTGCTGACAAGGTGTTAAGAGATGAAATATCTGCTTTTATTTCATTCTGTTCTCTAAAGGGATTTAGAATTTTGCTGTGTAGCTCTTTCATACCGAACTAACTTTCAAAGTAAATCCAGTTCCTCTGCCAACACACTTTTTAAAGGTGCAACACAGGTCTGGTTTCAGAACTTCATCTTGTTTGAAATTTGTTGAATTTGTTGGGTTTTTTCCTGGCCTAAAGTGAGCACGAGTGCTTTAGGTTCTGTAAAAATAGTGGTAACATGGTTGAATCCTGCAGGAGTCAACCACAGACAGACGTTTCTAACATCAGGTTCTGTGTGATTTCCTCCAGGATCAGAACAGAGATCCCACAGACTCTCCTTAATGCTGCTTGGAGGCTGATCTCTGCCCTCATCCCTCTGTTCCAGAGCCACAGTCAGTGGCCAGTGCTGGGGACCTCTTGCTCTCCCTTCTAGTGCTTCAGCTGTATCACTGGCACCAGGATTTTAAGGTATGTTATGGCAATGATAAAAAACAGCGTTATAAGATTGCTGGAGTGCTTGGATTCAGCTTGTTGGTCTGGCCTTTCAGTAGGTTTGGAATGGGAACGGAAAATGGTTTTGACCCATATTCCTCCTGGATTGTCTGTCACCATTCAGAGTCTGTCCTGCAGGTGTGAGTATCTCTTTCACAGAGTGGGTGAAAAGAGTGAAGGAGACGGGTGTTTTGTGTGTTCAGCTTGTGTCGGCATTGAAGCACGTGTAGCTGTTCCCCCATCAAGGCACGCTAAGCAGGAACATCTCAAAAGGCGATGTAAGGGCTGGATTTTATGACCTGAATGCAAAACCTGTATTAGTTTCAACCTGCTTCTGGTAACATGTGTCTAATGCTAAATTATCTCTTTCATGTGGTTTTTGTATTACACGCTAACCTCAGATTGCTTTCATGTGTTCAACTTTCACGAGTTCAAGAGTTTTGCAGGAAGAGCAGCAAAAATGTGCTTTTGTCAATCTCTTTAGTTTTTGGGCCAAGCTGGGTTTCCAGTGGGCCATTGGAACAGCACTGAATGCCTGGAGGAGCAGGAGTCAGCAGCCTGTGTGGCGCAGGCATGCGTGAGGGCACGTGCATGGAAGCGACTACAGAGGATCCTACTTGGGAAGAACCCTAACGGTGCAGGTCAAAGGCTAGAAAAACCCAGTGACAAGAGAGCATGTTGGATTGGGAAGTAACACTACAGGGTCCTTATTTTCTTAAGCATCCATGTTCCTAGAGATGTAGATGTGAGTGTATAAATGCTAGGCCTCTCAATGGTTCGTGCTGAGAAATGCTGTGCCACAGTACGGAGCTGGACTGACAGCTCTAGGGCTGCTGGGCTCACTTCTTGCTGACCTGTCTAAGCCTGAATCTGATTTTTAAACTAGAATTAGTTTTAGATGCCTTGGGAAATACTTAAGATGAGTGATTTCCACAGCTGGTTATTGAGATAGGGTTAGTACCAGCATGGCAATAGTTACAGGGACTTCATGCTTGTCATGGTGTCATGTGGATTTCCTGCCTTTAAAGCCAAGTATCCACAGCCCCTAACTCTATCCTGGCCCATAGTGGCCTTCCAGAGACTAGCCATGGAAAGGGTGAAGCGAGCAGCCCCAGGGGGTTGTCCTAATGCCCATGGGGAGGCAGGAAAAGGGAGGCAGCGCTGTGGCAGGGCAGTGCAGGGGTTACAGCCAGCTGGGGGAAGGAGCAGAGGCGTGCCAGCGTGCCAGGGATGCTTCTCCCAGACTGCCCCTGGCCAAGGGCTGTCACTGTGATGGATACCATAGTGTGGGCTGGCAGACAACATCTTCCTTAGGGGCTGTCTCTTTTCTTTTGCGCAAAAAAGCCCCAAACCTCTCCACTTGCAGCACCTGCTTTGCTCATCCATGCTGCAAGTCCTCCCTGGAGGAAGAGGTGGGACAGCTCCTTCTGTCTCTTCCTGAGTGGAATGATCTCAGCATGAGTCACTAGCAGCAGGATGTGGACCCTTTTTCTTTGGAAACTGCACCCAACTAGCAGCTGCACAGCTCAGAACATCCCTGACACAGCTTCTGGAATAGGGCAGGGCACCTTCCAAACCGAAGCATTCAAGGGCAAGGCTTGAGCATGCTCTAATTTTGTGAATGGCTCTCGCCTGAGAGCAGGATGTAATGACCAGAAAAGGGTGGGGATAATGTAGATCCATTTCCCTCATTCTTGGTGTCCAGTTAGTACCCTCAAACTATTCACTTCTGAGCCTACAGGGAAAACCACAGGAGCTGTGAGCTCTCTATTACAGATATTGGCTGTAGCGCAAAGGGAGATATTGGTTCATTGATCGCTTCATGGTCTTGGTTCATGTCTCATTAGGGTTTCTCTGTGCCTGAGGATTATTCCTGAAATGTTCATTTGAATCTCAACCTTTTTGCTGTGGGAATCTCCCTTGCTCCTGCTTGTGTCTTCTTCTTTGTTCCTCATTTTAAATGTATCTCAGGAGTTTATCAAATATCTCCTAGACCAACACCTTCCTTTCCTCATAGAAAGGTCTACCCTCCCCCAAGTCATTGGAAAACACTACCCCAAAGCCATTTGCTTGGGCTGAGTGACATGCTGGGCAGTTAATGAACCAGCACAGCTGTGTCCAAGCATCCCAGCAATGAACATGGGCTAAAATAGAAGCCACAAGTGGGAAACATGCAAACCCTTCCTGTGCCAGAGAAGAAATCCAGGGAATGCTGGGCCGGATTGCTGGCTTTTCACGCCTCTCACTAAATAAATCCCAGTCTGCAGTCCACTCGTCCGCTCTGTCCGAGTTGGTGGCTCCTTAAAAGCTTTATGGAGGCATTTCCGTTGGGGCATCTTCCAGTAACAACAGAAACTCTCACGCAACAACTTTAAGGTAGACACATGTAATTAGGCTGGGTTTTGGGAAGGCTGGTTTGCTGCAAGCAAAGGACCCATTGCAGAGTTTAAATGACCAGCTTGTCCAGCTTTTAACCTCACAAAGATTTTGTTACAGCTAATCCTTTCCTGATAGTCCCCGCACCCTGTTCCAAGTAACTTCAGTGGTACATCTTAAGTCTATTTAAAAGAAAGGGTGAAGTATTTGTCCTGCTTATTCCAGCAAGGAAACAAATCCAGGCCGGTCAAAAGATTTCAAGTAATATTGGATGATACTCGAAATATGAAGATATTTGGGTTGTTTCATGATCCAAATGTGGTGAGTGGAAGAAAGTTGTCTAGCTTTTAATCAACATTTTTGCAATGCTGGATGCAGAAGTGGGAGTAGTATTTACTATGTAGTCAGTTCTCATAATTTTATTCTGAATTTTGCACTGTGATGCTGTTATAAAAAAAAAAAAATCTGTTAATATCTAAGAAGTTGAGTTCCCATAAAAAACAACCAACCAACCAAAGCCCCCCAAACAAACCAAAATGTGTTTCTAGCCCTTACACTTACATAGAATATGACCCATGTACACCCCAAAGTAAAATAAAAGTACCTCACCAAATCTTACAGTTTCTGAGTCAAGCCCTGTACACTCATATTCCATTTTGCATTTAACTTTTTGTGGTGTTGGCATTTCTGCAGTTATAAGTCAAGGGCTGCCCTGAAGCAGTGATTTGATCTCCCTTGCCTGAGCTTGCCCCACAAAAGCCTATCGGTAATAAATATTATCCCAAGTGACTGTGGTGTAAGTAATGGCATTCCTTGCTCAAAGATCACCCCCCAAGAATCACTCTCTGTTCATGTTTGGAAAGAACTGCTGGGGAGAAAGGTGCAAATGACTCTTGGCTTTGCTCCTAATGTCAGATACAGATCACCTGGACACCAAGAACAAAATAGACTCAGCAGGATCCAGGCAATCTCTAGTTCCTGATGTCTGCTCCTGTTTTTCTGGTGATGTCCATGTCTGAGGCTGTGCTCAAACCACCGTCACCTCCCTTTTCTATAAGGAAGAACTCCTCTGGCGTGGCAGCCCAGGCCAGCTGTACACAGATGTGCACCTTCCCAGCAGCAGCAAGGCCAAGCTCACTCTAAGCAAGGACTGATGCCTTGGGCCTGAGCTTGGCCAGCAGAGGCCAATAGAGAGAGATGTGAAAGACATCAGGCCCTGCATTTAAGGACTCAGTGGCTTGAATCCCTGCTTTCACCAGCACCATCCCTCCAGCATTGCCCTGGAGAGGGTTCCACACAGCACTGTGGGATAAGCCCAGGCACTCCTGCACTGCCCACAGGAGGTGAGTGTCACTGGTGATCCTATGAGGAAAGAATGAGTCTCCTTTTTTAGTACTCCTTCCTTCTTCCTTCTTTTGTTTGCAAATATAAGTGGTAGAGGGTGGGAGGATGTGGAAATACGCTTCATCTGTATTTTTCATCAAGTGCTTTGCATTTCAGGCTTTGCTGTAAAATATGATAGATTTCTTCAATAAGAATTACCCTGGGGAAAAAAAAGCTTCATCTGAGTTTCATAAGACTTGCTTTATCCAGGCATGTGGTTTTATAAGAGCTTAAATGTGATTATCCAGGAAAGACCACAAGCTTTTGTTTAGTGATAAGAAGGGTCAAAAAAAATTAAAGGAAACACAAGCCATAAACCCCTCTCTGAAGGCTGTTTTGTTCCACCACAGTACTCTAGTGATTCTCCCTGGAATCAGCATGTGGTTCCCTTATCTTGTGGTGGGGAGATAGACAGTCCCTGGGGAAAGCAGCAAACTGCCTGAGTCTTTGAGTCAAGGAATGGAAAACAGAGTGTGATTCTCAGAGTCCCTGTCCCTAATCCATCCTTAAATGTTCCCATAGTTCTGTGCAGTTTGAATTCCCTTAATTATGTGATGGATTTACAGTTTAACATTTCAGATATAATTACCTCTTATTATCGAAAACAAAGGAGACACGCGCCAGTCTGAAAGAGTAAAGACATAGCCCTGAGGAAAGGGATTAGTTCATCTTGTTTTTTCCCCTCACACATGCACATGCAGATATTTCTGCACAAGTCCCTCTATACCTACTCATCAGTGCATTCATTGTTCTTTGGCTTCCAGGGCTGCTCGCTCTTCATGCCTTTGGGAAGTGGTTGAAAAGTTCTTTGATTGATTAAGTTCATGGTCATCATCATAGGCTCGGGTACCAAAAGACGTCCAGCTATTTGAACTGTGATACATGTGGCAAGACTAAAATAAGCTGTTTAACCGTGCTTCCCAAGGTTTGGACAACTGGAAACCTACTGGGCATCAGACAAGAGCACCAGGGTGCTTAGTGAAACCGCTGTACCTGGTTCATAGAGTGTAAAGTTCTTCACATGAGTGCTGGCTGTGTGAGGCACTAAATCTCATTTGTTAAATCCTCTCTTTGGAGTCCTTTTTGCATTTAGGACAGGCAACGTGTCTGCAGGATCTTCCATACCTTGCTTATTCTCTCACTGGAAATATCTTGAGTTACTATTGGGACCTGGCTGTTGAAGGAATTGACTGCAAATGGAGGCAGAGCTGGACTCCAAATTTCTGTTTGCATTTAGACATTTTTATGAAAACTATTCACTTACCACTATCCAGTCAAACCATTTGAGTCCGCTCCCAAACATAAACATGATAACCGATGCCATTTGCTGCAGGTGGACATCACTAAGATTGGACCACGAGTAGTGAAAATGAATTTAAAAAAACTAAAATTTAAAATGTGCCTTTTAAGGTAAGCAATGCTGGTACGACTGAGAGATACTGAGAAAAAGAGCAGCGAGGTGTGTTTGTGTGCATGTGGACACATAGTCAGCTTTGGACAACGACACTGAAGAGTTACCTTCATTACAGCAGGGTGGTGCCATTTCTCATATCAGCCTCATTCATCTCTCTGTGCCTTGTGCCAGGAATAAAAGGTTGTGACGATCAGTGACACAGAAACATCTACCTGATGGTCCTGTTGTGTACACACTGGGGATGTTGCCCTGGAGACCATGGGCAGCAAGGGCTGCATTCCTGTTTTCATCCAGATGCTGGGCGTTGCTTGGAGAAGCCTGTCCATCAGGCAGGTTAATCGGGGGCTTCATCAGCACTGGCCCTCCTTGCTGTGTGGCTTCTTGCTGCCCCTGCAGAGCTCCCAGAGGGGAACAACTCAGTTACCAAATCACCCCAGGAGAAGAGGAGAGCTGGGCTTTGGACACTGTTTTTTGCTCACAGCCACATGTGGCTGTGCAAGTCATCCAGGAGTGAGGCCATTAAATCCTCGTAGGGGTATGGGCTGCTTCTGCCGGTTTGCAGCCCTCTGCCCTGCTTACCAAGGTGGTGTCAGAGGGCTGCCTTGGCACAGCATGTGGTCCTCCAATGGGGATTAATCCCACTGTATGTGGACAGGGCAATGCCTACACCTGAGCTGTCTAGACACCCCTTCTAACAAGCAAAAAGCAAGAGGTGTGTCTAGGGGCTGAGTCACTTTAACCTGACAGCCCAAACAAGTCTGGGTAATCTTCCCTAAAAATATGCCTGTTTTTTCCAGCAGCTGTGGCATGAGCTCAGAGTGCTCAGGTTGGATGGAGATCCCACACTGTAAGGCAAGCTGAATCCCTCTCCCTGTCTTTGTATCGGCCGTGGCCGTGTAAAGCATCAACAGATGAGAAAGCTGATTTGTTCTGTACTTGTCTCTGTGTCTTCCAGGTCTTCTGCTGTTTCTGGGGTTGAGAAAGGAACATCCAGCTATCAAGTCAGTGCCCCATCTTGAATTTTTATATGTCCCTCTTCATCTTATAATGAACTATACACTTGGAGGTGTGCCTCGGCGTGGTCAGTGCAACCAGCTGGGCTTCTCTCTCTAGGAACTCAAAGCTACTATCAGTTACACATGAAGTCCCCAAACATCTTGGTGTCTCCTTTGCCCGAGCACGAGACCATGATATCACCTACAGTTCTGGGGGTAAGTTGGCTGCCTCAGTGAAGAAAAGCCCACTGCACCAGACTTTGAAAAAGAGGGGAGATTTTAAGTGACTTTTAATTATGTGGCTGGGGGCCTGCTAGCTGTTCTCCAGTTCTGGGCTGCTTCCAGATCTTGGTGACAGGAACGGTATTCAGCAGGATCTCTAGCAGCCAGTCCATCAGAGCAGCAATGTGTAAATCGGGAGATGGAGACGAAGTCATCAGGGATGAGGAGCTGGCTTCAGGAGTATGTTTGCACCCATCTGAAACCTGTCCACCGTCTGAGACATTAAGCTATTTTCTGAGCTTCTCATCATTGTGTTGTGCTGTTTCTTTCCATCGAGTTTGTATAAAGAACAAGCCTTTGGGGTAGTACTTTTCTGCCTTTGACACTCCCAACCCATTCTTGCAAGTTTATATTTGTTGTTGTTGTTGAGTAAACTGTAATAAATAATGTTTTGGTCAAGACTCTTAAAATGGATAGGTGAACCTCTAAGCGTCTCTGAGTCATCTGTACTATGAGGGCCATTGCTCCTGACTTAGGATGAGGTGAAGCACTGATATCCTAGGGCATTTTAGAGTGAGATCAAACAACCAAAAATTTGTGCTGTATTGTATTTAGGGGGATGTAGCATTCCCTAATGGAAATCCTGCACACATGGATGTAGACAAAAGAACAAAGTCCTGAACAGTCTAAAAGAAAATGCCTCCTCCATCCAAGAAATGTGGGTTAGAAAGGAGATTTTTGCCTTGTGCCTCCTGCTTCAGTTTAGAGTTGGTCAAGCAACTTCCTTCTAGAGACAAAGTGTTTCTGTAAGTGGCAGAAGAAAAATATTGCGGAGAAAAAAACCCTAGCCCTTGAATTCCAAAAATACTGTCTCCTTTCAAAGTAAGATTTATAGGCAAGAAGACAGTCTCTCTTACAGAGTTTTTCCTGTCGCTTGGAGTCCACTCACTGGAAACAAGCATACAATTTAAAAATATATTGGAAGAGCATCTTGGACACAGAAAAAGGAATGACCTGTAGTCTTAAAAAACAGAGAAGCTTTTCAGTAGCTTGGGGCTTGGAACAAGAAGCTAAAAGTTATGTAACGCCAGTGAAATTTGGGGCATTCTTGCTACCTAAAAAAATAACCATTCTTGGCTTCTCATGTTACTATCTCTGCTTAGGGATTACGTTAACTGTTCTGTGGGGAAGCTGGATGGAAATCTGCAGCTGTGGTGGTGAGTTTTGTTCAATGTGTAAAGGGCCAGGATGAGTGAGTGGTTGGGTTATTTGAGGGCTGGTGTTCCTGAGCCCTCTTTGTCTGGGATCCAAACAGGCCTTCCTGCTGAGAAACGCTGTCCTACTTCTTCAGTGCAAGACAAACAACAGCTCCTGCTCTAGCAGGACAGTGGAAGCAGTAAACTGTTTCCAGTTAATGCCACAAGCATGAAGTGGCTTCTGGAGTTATCAAAGCAGAGGTAACACAGCTCCTTTCTTGCTCTCCCTCTTGTTCCTTGGTTTTATTAAGATAGTTTTGGTTCTTGCAAAGTTCTAAGAGATGTTGTGTGGGATTTTTGCAAGGAAAAGGTTTGATTTTGCTCTCACAGTGTAGCTCCTGGGGATGCCCATGTGCAGCTCTGAGGTGGAAACAATGGGTACCACTAGCAGTATTCAAGGGCACAACTTCATCCTCAGTGTGAGTGGAAAGAATGTGGGAATGCTTAATAGCTTTTCCTAGAACAAAACAAAAACCTAAACAAATTGCCCCCTCCCTCAAAAAAAAAAAAAAAAAGCAAAAAG